>BMAT01002529.1:23988-35241 GCA_019649035.1 Elysia marginata | reverse complement strand
TAGTAGTAGCAGCAGCAGCAGCAGCAACAGTAGTAGTAGTATATATATTGGCAGTAAAGAAAGACGATCACAAAATTAGATCTAGCAACAGACAACACGAAAGACAGAACGAGACAGTACAAGACAGAACATGAACATAGTAGGATTCTAACCTGCACCACTCGCCGGCTCCAACCGCCTTGCCAGACCAGAGCCCAGACGAACAGACCACTCTGCCATCCACTTCCACAAAATTGAAGATTTCAGACAGAGGACCTTTCGCCTCTGACTAACTAGAGCATGAGGCTATGGTAGAGAAGTAGTTTTTACACACATTTCTACGCCTCAATCATGCTTCAAAGGAGTACCCGACTATAGTACTGGAAGAAATTGTCAGTATGCTGGAATGATGCGCTTTATTTCCTGTTGCTCTGTGAGTTCAGAAGGTTATTTCGTTGGTAATGGCCATCAAGGAACCCACGTGAAGCGCTAAGAGCATTTTAGTAAAGGAGGCGTTACATAAAAATGATCTTTACTATTTACTTTTGTATCGGCCGACTCAGTGACGAAGAGTTGAGATTATTGGATTATCAAAAGAGACGAA
Organism: Elysia marginata; assembly: GCA_019649035.1. NCBI lineage: Eukaryota > Metazoa > Mollusca > Gastropoda > Plakobranchidae > Elysia > Elysia marginata. Next base: position 34,658 of record BMAT01002529.1, on the reverse strand, counting down.
AGTAGATCACGTGACATGCATGTAGCTATGGAAACAGTAAATTAGCATTTTTCTTTTGCCGGTATAGGCTGTTCGATAACATGTCCAAGATTTCAACATTCCCAAAACATGTTAGCAACTCTTTAAAAGTTCCCTTTAAAAATAGATCACCGAAGATTTGAGATGTTGAAGATGTTTACTTGCTCCACAGTAAACTGAGTTTTAAGCAGTCAATCAGATTATTCTTTGTTTTTTAAGGTACTCACTTTTCCTTCTTTTATTGTTAGTCTAGAACTAGTCTAACGTGTTTTAGATTCAGGAGTGTTACAGTATCAAACATCACGACACGAATCGACGACTTTTAAAGACGAAACTTTCGGAGTCTGATGTAAGAACGATTGTATATTTTGTTTAACTTTCATACTTATAGATCAAGATTTCACGGCAAGCCGTTTTCTTTTCTTACCTTTAACCATCAAAAGTTTGACGTTCGTTCAGCTGGCTTTCAACTTTAGAAAGCTGAAAATATTTTGTATGAGCGAACTCTCTATCTCTACCACCATAAGCTTGACAATAGATAGATAGGAGACTCAGTTCTCATTTATATAACGATAAAATGGTTCTTTCAAATCTCCATCGCTATATTTCACGTCTTAGTGGGCCCATACAATGGAAATCATGTATTACTTCTATATATAATTGATGAGAATTAATTATGTGCAATCCTCTAAGAATAACAATGGCAAACTAGGGGACTGAACTGAAGCCAAAACTCTGTGTACCTAGTCCAAAGTTCAGCTGAAACTGAATAACTCAATCTGAACCGTTTAAAATTTCATTGGATACAAACAGGCTCTACTAGATTATTCCATTGTTATATTAGAACCTATCGCTAAATAGATTTTCCTGGTAGAGACCTTTTGAGTGAGGTGGATTAGCGCAAGAACCAGGCGTTATTGTCACACGGCGGACAAATACACCCAATTTTTTTTGTTTATAGGGTTCCTTAGCATAAGATAAAAATTTAGATGTGGGGCCATCTCGAATTGCACCAGGTTTAGGGAAAATAATTTGGAATTAAAAAAAAAAAAAATAGGCTGAAAAGCTTGAAGCTTCACCGCTCGTTTTTTTAAATTTGTACATTGCATTCTAATGGGTAGAAGTCATCAAATAGTCAGTAGACTATAATTAAACTTTACATATTTTCTACATAAACATTTACCTAAATTAATTGTAAAGTGGAAAACATGACCAGGACACCCTGGCCATTAGTTTAGACCTGATTACAGCCGTAATCAGATCATGACGTCGCATAAAACCTAGACCTAGGACTTTAAAGTCTAGTCTAGATCTAGACTTGTTCGTAGGCTAATTTCAAGCTCTAAAAGCTTTATAGTTTCCAAACTAAAGATATATTATATCATGAAAGGAAATGATTTGTAATCTTTCTTTTTCAATAAGAATTACACTCAATTTTCTACTCATTTGGTTATCATTAACCTTATTAGTCAATGTGTAAAAGTTCTTTTTCAATAAGAATCACACTCATTTTCCTACTCATTCTGCTATCTTCAACCTTATTAGCCAAACGGTGACTTTCATGAATTACATAACTTGATACTCAGAGTCTATGCACAAAGGCTAAAACAGAAGAAAACCTGACATTCAGAGCCTAGAAAAAAAAGTGGCGCCAAAATCTAGTCTATATCTAGGTCTAATACAAACTCTAGGTCAACATATCTTGTAAATTGATTTCTAGATGTAAGTCAATGATTTTGACTCCTAGTCTAAATTCTAAATCTAGATCTAGCAAAAATTCTACAGAATTCAACAGTAGAAGTTTGCGAGATTTTTTTTGTTTATGTGTTTTAAACGCCCGCTATTTTGAAAAAAAATGGTAGGCAGAAGTGTGTAAAACGAGACCTCTTCATTCCTACGAATTGAATCTCTTTTTTTCCACTTCTGACCTAACGGTATAAAACTAACTTTTCCTACCAAAGAGCGTTGCAGTAGTTTTCTGATGACCTAGGCTACTTACAAAGAAATCGTAGACGACTCTCTCTCAAAAGCTATGGATGGGAAAAGATTTGTTTTGAAAAATTTGGAGTTGTGTAGTTTTAACACCTCTTGAAATCTACAAAGCCTGAGTGTAGATATAAAGTTTATTAAAAAGAGTTTTTTTTATCTAAATATTTAGGACAAACGTGTTCTAACAATATTGGCTGAATAGCACTCTAATGGGTTAAATATTTACATTGAATTTGATGAGGTTTTTAACACTCCCATGTTAGAGTCCTTTGTAAGCACATTTTGCATATTAAATAAGACTATTTATTGATTTGAAACTCTAACTGTTGAGGCCAGTATTATAGTGAACTTTGGCTGGGCTGTTCAGATTCAATAACTATGCTTTATGACAATGAGGTGAGAGAATGGCTTAACGGTATTTTTTCATGGATAACGTCAATGATCCGCAGGTTTTAGGAGCCGCCGATTCTGAAGGAAGCCCTGCATGTGCGCACTCCATCACCGACTAATTGAATGCTTCTCTATCAAGATGTCGGCGAAGATTAGCAAACTCTGCAACCATACATTAGGAGAGGCTCACCTCTTTATGCACGTGCTAGAGGCAAGATGGAGACTCTTTGATCACGTAGTCAGGGAGAGCCAAGCATCTCTGCAAACGAAGCAAATCGTTTCTACTATTTAAAAAACAAGAAAGAGCAAGAGGTAGACCACAAACGCCTTTACCCTGAAGGGCAGACATTTCGGGCATTTCCGCTTAAAGTAAAGCCGACTTCTCTCCATTGCTAATTTCACACCTTTTACATCCGCCAATGCATCTATTTGTGTATCTGTTTGTGCATAATGAATGGGTTTTTTTTTTCGTGCTTTCCATTGGGTTCTTTAACTTAAATTTCCATTTTATTCCCAAATTACATTTTTTTGTGTTCATTATGTTATTTTAAACTCCCTGATACCAGCAATATGTTTTTTCTTTATCATTCTCTCAATCTGTTTCCATCTGTATTTCTAACTTTCTATACTTACCAAGCTACCTACCTACTGAAATTTAACCTTCAAGCTAAACTTTTCTATTCTCCTTTGACATTATGTCCAGACTACATTCGCTCCTGTGTATTTTGATCTGTTTGTGATGTGCATTTGTATATATATTCCAATATTTGTAAGCCGGGTCTAGCAGATTTAACCCACACCCCTACTCCAAAGTAAGAAACATCTAATACAGGTTTTCATTTCAAGCTTAGTGTAGTTATGTATCAAATATCAAACTTTATTGGGTGTTTCGAAGAAAAATCTTGATTAGATAAAAGCATCAGTTGTTGGAATTTATTGAACTCATTTTCCATTTTTCTTGCTGCATGTAAATGAAGCCTTATTGTTTATTTTCCTTTTCCTTCCAAAAGAGAGTCATGAAAGACGCCCCTCTAATTCCTTTTTTATTTAAAGAAAAAAGAAACCTAACATTAGTGGCATCCTGTTGAAGATAAAAGAAAATAGCTCTAACGTGACCGGGTTTTCCCTAATGCTATCATTAAGAATATTCTACTCTGTCCTGTCAGGTTTTAGCTTCCTAATCGAAATTTCATTGGACTTTGAGGGAAGAGGTGATTAGAGTTTTTTTTTAATTAACTTTTAGTCGGTCATCTATTTCCTGTATTGCTCCAAAAAAGACGAATGAAAGGAAACAACAGTTTTGTTCCATTAATTTTTTAAACAATATTGTTTCGTCCTCATTAAAAAGAATAGAAAAAAAGGAAAACTAAAGTTGTGAATGAGGACATCAGCCGTGGCTGTCGAGAGAGCTATTGTTCAGGGCTGTATTTAACCAGGCTATAAAATATCCAACTGTTGAATTTCGCGTCCACATCCAATCAAACATTTTTTGTTGATGAGAGAAATATCGTCTGTTTGCTTCCTGCTCAGTGTTGTCATTGCGTGTGAGTTGAGCGGTTACTGATCAGGACTGGGGACAGACGTCAACTACTCAGTTTTTATAGATAAACATGCATCTAATTATATAATCGGAGACGTTGTGTTTTCTTGAGTATCAAATTCAGAGACTGATGCTTAATGTCTTTGCTTTCTCAACTTTCCAAATTTTGAGTTCAATTTGCTTTATAAAGACTTCAGTAAAGGTATTACTATTAGCCTTTGTAACGGCCTTATTTTTATAACTTGACAGCTTGGCTTCGTTTGCTATTGTTTTGGTTTCAGTTTAGGCTAAGTTAGGGTTTTTGAAGATTTTAATCACACAATCCACCATTAACATGTTGCTCCATCTACATGTGGACCAAAGAGTTGACATCCTGAACCTAAACATTCTATTCTCTTCTCATGAGCTTTTTTAATTGTAGAATGGAACGTGGTGTCCTTATTTATTTTTCGGCTTGTTTGATTAACGTTTGAAGCAAATGAAATTATGAACTTGCAAGTTTTTTTTCACGAATATTCTATAGTTTGATAAGCCACGCATAATGCCAGATAACCACTCTTTGAAAGTCTTTATTTTCCCAACACCCTTTCAACTTGAATTAAAGTGTCAGCTAAATCTTACAGTATTTCGCGAGAACATGGAAAAAAATGTACACCGACAGAAGAGAAGGGGCAACAACAATTTTATTTTTAAAAAGCGGTAAAAGCATGGAGAATACGGTATTCATTTGTTTGATTATTGCCAATCTCAGTGTGGGTGGCAAGTGCACGGTTTCTTATGTTTAGCCTCCAATAGTTAAGGTTTTATTCATCATGAAACAAGACTCATTTCATCGTTCCCATTTGTTTTTGTCTTTCAGTAAAGGAAGAACAGCAAGACAACTCTTCACGATGATTCCTGAAACTGTCAAACGCTTGTCCTCCCCCACATGCCTATCATTCCTCCTCCTGCTCATCCTCTTGCTCCCCACCACACGGGGCGAATGTCTTCTAAATCCTGTCAGACGCGACATCTACTACGAGGCTTGTCGACAGGGCTGGGCGATTCTGCAGGACATACAACTCACTATCAAGTCGGTACCGAGCGCTACCTACTGCGCCAGCAAATGCATCTCGCTGCCGGGGTGCGCCTCTTTTAATATCAAGACAGGTAATGGTTCCTATATTAAGATTATAGTCATTTGTAGCAATGTGAAATAATATCAAGAATTTTTTTATAACGCACATTAAAAACAATGTAGTGACTCACTCCCTCTGTGTGTACCAATCTATCTAGCTAGCTAACTAGCTAGCTCTCTATCTATCTATATATTTATTTATCTATCTATCTATCTACCTATCTATTTATATCTATCTATGCATCGTAGCATAGTCCTACCTTTGTTTTCTGCGACACAATGTTTCTCGCCGCCCGTTAGATAAGCGCGTCATCAGGCTTCTTTTCCGTTCCCCCGTCAGGCTCGTCTGGGTCGTCGTTAAGTGGGTTCGCTTCTTTTGCATTAATAAGTAAATACTTTTTACTGTGCATGCATGTCTATAACATTACCTTTCTTTAGTTTAAAATTGGCTTCTTTGCTAAAATACAATATTTTTCTGATAGTCACAACGAACATTTTTTGTGGAGTATGCCTTTGACTTTTCTATAATTTCCTAAGAAATTTTGAAGTCTTCTTTATTTTCTTTACGTTCCCATACGTGCTCGCTGAGAGCCGTGACAGACTTTCTGTGGGGTAGCCTCAAGCTGGGCATATGTTGGTTGTATCGCGTTTTGAATGTGTTCTCGGTTATGCTAATGTAAGTGTCTATTGTGTTGGTGTTTGTTTGTAAGACGCTTGCTTGGTACAGTAGGTTTTTTTCCCAGACACTATCCTTAAAGGGTGCAAGATGGTTTGTCCTTGCAACTACAAAATTTGGTTGTTCTGACTTTCTTTGAAGTTTCGTTGTTATCCGTTTGTTGTTGCTGCTGATGATTTGTTTTATGTTGGGCGTGCAGTTATAGCTTAGTTTGACGGTGTTTTTGTTGATGATTCTGTGTAGCTTGTGGTTTGGTGGGAAGCAGGAGTTGAAGTGGTCGAAAAACTTTTTTTCCCAATAATTAAAGAGACATTTTTGCTATGAGGTGGGTTGAATTAAGTTATGCGTCCCATTTCTCCTGTTCGTTGTCTTTCTTTCTTATGTTTCTTCATTTGCTGTTTCTTTTCTAATATTCTCATTATCTGTCGTTGTGTTTGTTTTCTTTTCAGCATAATTTACGCCAGAGTCTTCACGTGTCCGTTTTTCTTTAGTGCTGTGTTGTCGCATCTTCGAAGATTTTAGCATTAGGAGAATTGTTAGTCAGGCGTTTTTCTATACCTTTAGGCAAGTTTTTGATGATTGCCGGAGGGTGGTCACTTTCTCTATGGTTGTAGGTTATTCTATCGTGGGCTTTTTACATGGCTTGTGTAGTCCTGTACGTAAATTAAAAGTGAAGTCCAGAAAGTCTGCAATTTTTTGGCAAGCTTGAATGGTAATGTTTAGTTTAATTTCTCTAAATAGCGTGCACATTTTTTTCTGTTTTTTTGGTGTGGTTTGTTGGTTAATACAGAGTTTAAGCAGCAACACTAAAGTCCGACTTTGATGTCGAGGTAAATAGGCGATGTTCCTAAAACGGTCGGCGAGATTTACTACCAAAACAAGCGACTCCATATAAGTAAATTAGAATCGATTGGGTGTTTTACTTGTACAAAACGTTTCTTACTGCTTTTTCGATAATGGTGTAGTTAAGAATAGTTAAAAATATAATTTAAAATTTAATAATGTGAATAATGGCAATCCTTTCTCTTAAAAAATAATGTGAGGAAGACTTGGAAACTACATTTTTGTCAAGCACCAGAATCTACTGGCCAAAAAAAAAAAAACCGCAACTTGATGATATGAGGTAAAATAATTCACCATTTTAGGGTCATGCATCAAAATTTTTTTCAAGAATCAATTTCTCGATGTACTCATTTTATTTTTTAAAATACGCCTTTGCTTAGGTAGGATTATTTTTGCGGACATCCGAGAAAGCCATGACGTCATAACCATACTTCGATCGGCGCTTTAAATTCTGTTGTTTTCTGCTGACTCGAAAAATAAACAAAACTATCTCTAAAATAAAACGGTCTTTTAAGACGTTCGATCAAGTTAGTTTAAACTCTAAAACACAAAAAAATATAACGATGCAGATCTAGATTGCATGTTAGTAAATCTGTAGATTTAGATTAGCTAACTAATCGCAGGTGAAAAGAAAAGAAAAAATCTGTGTAGAGTCTAGATTCCTACATAATAGAAATGGATCTAGACAGATATATTTAAACAATAGATCTAGATAAATAGATATAACTTATAAAGAGCAAAGTAATGAACATGTTTAAAAGCTTTTTAATTGATGTGGAGACCATTCTTACAGTTATATTATTTACTTAAAACCCGCAAAAAATGCGTGGGCTTATTTTACTAGAACAAAATGAAAAATAAATTGATATAGATCTAAATACTTTCAGAATTAAATGACAAAAACAACAATAGTTATAGTGCTAAGAACGAATGTGACAATAGTAATCAGCTTCAGCATCATTAATAATAGTTTAATTCTCTATTTTTGCTGCATTTTACTTGTTTTACAACCTTTCTCCATTACTAGCTATTGGTGAAATGTCGGTAAGTCAAGAAGGTAAGTCAAGGAGGATAACTCTCGCTGAATTGCTAGGGATATCGTCTATTGAACAGGAGTCGCAGTAGAGCTGTGTGGATAAGAACATTAAATTTTTTTCAAGGATGGTATATATTTCAGCTCTAAAGTAAAAGTGCAGACGAAACAAGTGAGCTTCGTCAGACAAAAAAATAAAAACGTATTAGACACTTACATAAATAAGCGCAGGACTAACAATAAAAAAAGCAAAGATATTATTATGAACAATAAAAAATATGTATGATGAGAACAAAAAAAAAAGAAAGAAAATGTACCTAGAAATCTAGATATAAATCCATCTGCCGGAAAAAGGGAGGGGAGGGGGGGCTACTTGGGGGAAGATGCCTGAGGAACTACGAAAGTTGTAACGTAATTACAAAAGTGAAAGAAATGAAAAGAACGATCAATGAAAAACGAGATCTACGAGGGACGCTTGAAAAGAAACAGGAAAGGGGGCATAACTCAATTAGTTTTATTGGGATAAATTTAAAACTCGCACAGATTGAAGTGTTACTCTTCCTCTACTTCTCAACGTAATCCCCATGGAGATTAAAATGCATTTTTCCAGCGCGAGCGCAGCGGATAGATACCCACTCAAAAGAAATCAAGGTCAAGATGTGCAAACCGGTTCTTCAATTCACCGATAAAGTCACTTTCTGTCTCGAGAGCCATGCCACCTAAATGCCGCTCTAAGGGTACAAGCAAATGAAAGCCGGAGGGTGCGAGGTTGGTCTGTAGGTAGGATGAGGAAGAATTTCCCAACCGCAGCGCTGCAGCCATTGCTGTGTAAGGTTTGCTGAATGAGGGGTCGCATTATCGTGCAGAAGCACAACACCCCTTCTCAAGAGTCCAGGTCTTTTGCAACGAATTGCATCTCTGAGTCGTTCAAAAGTGCTGCAGTATACAGCAGCATTGATACACTGCAAAATGTCATTGAGGATCACACCTTTCGCATCCCATAACACGGTAGCCATCGCTTTAGCTGCGGACCTCTGCACTTTAAACTTTTTGGTCACTGGAGAGGATGGATGTTTTCAAATCATGAAGTTGCGCTTTGTCTCTGGGGTATTGAGATGGACCAAAGTTTCATTACGTGATCAGATTGTCAAATAGGTTATTCTTTGCCGGATAGTCTCCACCAGACCTCACACCAATATGCGTCGTATCCTTATCTCCATGGTCTTATTGGCATCGCAGAAGGCTTTTTGACATTTCAACCCTTGGAAGCTTGTGATCGTCCGTTAACAGTTTTGGAACCCATCTTGCAGACACCTTCCGCTATCCCAAAGTGTCATGGACTATTTCATGAACCATACTCTTTAGAATTTCGAGTTTCAAAGTAATCTCGCGTATCTTCATCCTCATGTCACATTTGATGAGCTCGTCAACAAGACTTGTGTTCTCCTCATTGGTCGATGTCTTCGGGCGACCAGACTTTGGTTCATTATCTAGACTTCTTCGGCCTTCTCCGAACCACGTACACCATTGATACACTCGAGATCTCGAGATAACACCCTCACCATATGTTTTTACTATTTGTAAATTTCAGAAGGTTTATTCCTTTAGAAAACTAAAAACGCACAACAGCTCTGACCTCCAGCTTTGACCAGTCTTTGATGGGGATAGCCATCTTGGAATCAGTAGTTTTCAATAGTGTGTTCATCAATAGTGCTGAAACTGTGCACCGTGAAAGATAATTTATTGTGCTGGTGTTTCCCGTTTACAGAATTAAAAAATATGAATTGGTTTAAGAGTTATGCCTTTTTTCCTGTTTCTTTTCGGACGTCCCTCGTATTTACACCAAAAATACAAACCTACGGTACGGTCTTATTTTTGGTGTAAATTATTCTCGTACCGTACGTTTTTTTTATTTTTGGTGTAAATAGTTCTCGTTTTCGATTGGTAGTTTTTTTTTTCATTTCTTATGGGTGTTGAAGTTGGGATAATAAGTACAGTCCGACGAATTCGCATGTTTCGGCTCCGTCGAAGCTTTCCATGGTTACGTTGAAGTTCGAACCAGTCTTACACCATGGTTGTCCGTCTTTATACAATGTTGTTCTCATGGCGTGTGTTATCATGTCTACTTGATCCTTACCTACATCTACATAATTTGAGGCAAAAAGGAGTGACTTGAGAGGTAGTTTTTCGATTATTGAGGGGTAGAAATTTCAGATACCGAATGTTATCATGGTGTGACTGTTTTTGTCGTCTAAGCTATTGAACCATTCTATAACTTCGGTTGTGTTTCGCCACTGCAGTATGTTTTTTTTTTCACCGATTCTCTCTAATATTGGCTTGCTAACTTTGCCGAACTCTGGCTTGCATGGGTTTATTAGGCGGCAAGTAGGTTTGTTACGAAAGTTTTCCTTATGGTCCTTTAGGGTGATGAATGCATCTTGTTTTGTTGTTATGTTGATTCTGTCACTCAGATCTAGCTTTTCCGATATGCGTTTGCCCTTTTCTATAATTTTACACACTGCATCTTCGTTGGGCTTTTTATATTCTTTTTGAATGAATTTTTCAATCAGGTTGTTGTATAGGTATTGTTTAAGTTTGTAGTAGTTGCTTGTTTAACTGCAAGAATGTATATGTATATCTTTCCGCATCTTCTTAGCATCTCTTCTGAGGTTATCTTGGAAATTGTTTTTTCACTTTTCTGAATTTTAAATTGTTTATTATTGATGTTAATCCTTCTTTAAATGCCTTCAGTTCTTGTACATAAGAGGGTGACTTTGTTGAACCCATTACTTGAGCCTGTTGGGGTTACGGTCTGACGGTCTGAATCTAGGTTTGATTTCATAGTGCATAAAAGTGCTCGCCAATTTCTTAGAGCATTGTATTTAGATTCTAGGTTTTTTATGTCATGAAATATAGTTCTCGATCTGTATAAGGAGCTTCTGTTTATCTATCTATTTATCTATCTAAATGTCTATATATCTAAATATCTACTTATCTAAATATATCTATCTATCTAAAAAACTATCTGTCTATCTATCTATCTATCTATCTATCTATCTACCTA
>BMAT01002528.1:54100-70242 GCA_019649035.1 Elysia marginata | reverse complement strand
TAAAGTTGATAGCGTAGACAGCAAATGAGAAATAGACATGATCGAAAAGTCCAAGATAACTGGCTAAGAGGTATGCTGCTGGGGCTAAAAGTGAAAAAAAAAATTGAAAAACAAGTATGGCTCAGATACGAATCAAATACTCGCCTTATAATCAGATACCAGAAGCATTTTTCGGCCCTTTATACTCTAAAACTACTTCTAAGCTCGGCTGTCAACTGTTCACCCTTTTTTCTTTAAATTTCTAACATAAACCCCATAGCGGCAGTATATAAACCTATACATGTATACAGTGCAGCCCGCTTAAGTCGAAGTGCTTGGGAATAGCCAATTAAATTCAAAATATCAGAATTTCGAGTTAAGGATAGTCGACAAAGAAATAAATGCTAGTTTGAATCCTTTAACAAATTCAATAATACCTTATGGTTTAAAAGAACTTACTGAAAAAAATGCCTCAATCCTTATTAAAAATACAGCAGAATCAAACAGCTTTCATATATTGAATCTCAACATTACAAAATGCACTGCAACTCGTATCACAGTTTTTTTTCAAAAACGAGGGTTATGTTTTTTGCACTAATAAAAGCCATCACATCACTGTGAATTAGTCTACAAAAAACTGTTTCGATAACCTTCCAAATGGATCTGATGCTAGAAATTATAGTTTGGAAAGAAAAACAATAGTTTTTTTTTCACATACGATTTCATTCTCTTTTTTCTCAGTACATGTGTACTTTAAAGCAACAATGGTTTTAATAATATTAATTTGTCCGCAAAATACTGATAACTCCATGAAATGTCTTAGTGTTTGGAAGCTTGTAAAATGAACTTGCTATTGTTATGAAAGTCTTGCTTTGTGAATATTATTGTGACACGCTAGGCATGCGGACTAGTTGTGATGAGTAAGTTTCACGGAATGAAAAGTCAAACGCCTTTAAGCTTTAATCTTTTCTTGGGTAGATTGGTTTGTTTTTCTCTAGAGGGATAAGACACGAAGCTGCTATTTTAAGTACATGATGATCTTTGTCAAATATTTCCCTCCATGTAATAGGTTGGGGGCCAGACCTCTAACTGGCCTCAATCCTCTGTGTGTATAATGTGAGTAACGCTGTAATCTAGTGGTAAACCTTCGGCTTTCGGAACGAGTGGCCTGAGGTTTGAGACCTGGCTGGCAAATCCATGTTAATTCCTAAAAAAAAGGCTTTTTACACACATGTCTTCACCCGTACTCGGTTTTAGGCAGTGATGCTGGGGTGACGCGTTTTAACTGCTGCCCCAGCGCGAGTCATCATGGTTATTTGGTAATGGTCTGTCAGGCCTAGCACCCATGTAATGCGCTTAGAGCATTTTACTAGTTCAGGGACCGTATGAAAAAAAAAGCTCTTTAATTTTCTAGTGAAAAAATATGTACGGGTTATAATTGTTTGATCTATAATGTTTAGCAAATTAATAGCAAAATCTTTGATGGTTTTTTTTTTGCCACTTAAGACATTTTAATGTCGGAATAGGTTTCACATATTCCAACTCGGCTTGATACAACCCAGCAAAGAAATGGAGGATGAGTTTAATGTTTTTATTTTTTCCACATTCAGTTAAGACGGCAGGAGCTATGTAAGTTTTAATTTTCACCTATTTTTTTCGATCGTTGCACCCATTTTGTGGTTGGCTTATCATTATAAGAAGACCAGCTCACTGGAAGCAATGAGCATAGACTGGAAGGGGGGAATTTAGTTGACTATTTGTCATACCCATAAACAACTCTCTCTTTCGTATTCGAATGGGTGCAGATACATAGATAGATGGATAGATAGATAGATGGATAGATAGATAGAGAGATAGATGGATAGATAGATAGATAGATGGATAGGTTATTATATATATGTAGAAGTAATAATGTAGATAGACAGTGAGATAGACTAACCACTGAAAACAGGCGCTTTGACGAAAATCACAAAAAAATTATTTGTTTTGATTCTATAGTCTCTGTCGCTCTCTATTGAATAGAAAGAGACAAAAAGAAAGATAGGGAGAGAAAAAGAGAGAGATAGAACTCAGAGAGAGAGAGAGAGAGAGAGAGAGAGACAGACAGACAGACAGACAGACAGACAGACAGAGATTGGATACTGTCAGTAGATAAAACCGTGAAGAGGATAAAAAAATATGGAATGAAGACTGCTATACATAGGTATTAGCCTGGAATAATTTTTAGCTTTGTAAACAACTGACTCTAGCGGGTCCCATCTCATTAACTCGGCTGATACCACCTCATGACTTAGGCTATACTAACTTAACAATAACGGGAGAACACAATTGAAAAAACAAAACAGGTAGAACTAGTCTTGGTCAGGCGGTTGTCCACCTCTGGAAGTTCCGGCCTTCACTTCTGCTGCCAGGATGGTCACTGAATATCCACAACTACAGGCACACTGGCCTTATGACCAGGCAGGATGATGTCATGACCTCAGCCAGTTCTGGAGTGGCCGGTTCTACTAGTACTCTACTAATGCCAGTGATACTGGTGAGACTGAGAGTGACCTAGCGATGGCATAGCACTGAAGCATTATGTCAGAATATAAGAAACACCCTATTTTTTCTCTTCTGTTCTGCCTGAAAGAATTCCGATGTTCAGGTAGATCTACGGCATATGTTTTGAAAACTGTCGTTGTTGAATGTTCAGATCTGTCCGCGCGTTAAAGTTCGCGTCGCTAATGTTCTAGCAGGCCGGGTCGAATACGTGGATAATAATAAAATCAAGTTGGACATGAGGAAATTGGGCAATTGTAGGAAGAGGCACGTTTTATGGAAGGTCTTTATTCAGAAAACGCAGGGGCGTGTTGCTCTGATGTTTAATATCTAATCTACTCACAATAGTATTGGTAAACCAGTGGGACTGCTAAATTGAATTGACCTCTCTGGCTCTAACTTTCCCCACTCCGCGGGCAAGATATTTCAAAACTGCACTAAAGATAACGATTGGTGACTCTCGTTCCGAGGTATTTTATCAGCTCGCATTAACAAATTCACCAGGAAAAATTTCATCACAGCTAATCGAAAAAGTATTTTAAGACGACAATATAAAATAATGTCTGTGAATGCGGAATTCTGACGGCGTTTTAATTTTTTAAAAAGGGAAAGTGGCTTTGTTTGAGATAAAAAATCAAGTACATGTACATATGAGTATGACCTTTTACCATCATTCGTTTTCATCTTCTTCCTCGTAATCATCGTTATCCTCCTCCTCCTCCTCCTCATCATTGTCATAATCATCTGATGTGATTTTTTCCTCTTATAGAATCTGGTATGTATTTTAACTTTTTGGAAAAGCCTCGAGCTTAAGGAGAAGGCTGCTGTATAGACATCCATTGTTATTACTGCCATCATCATCATCATCATCATCATCATCATCATCATCACCAACACCAACACCACAAATTATCATTCTCGTCGTAGTTATGAAATAATAAGAGGACTTGACATTTAATATAGTGACAATGATACAGAGACCAGAGCCTGGAACAATCTAAGTTATAGAAATCAATCATAAAAAATGGGGAAGGTGAGAAAAAAGACCGTGGATAGATATTATAACTATATATTTAATGTAGTTTCAAGGTTTTTCATTTTGCTTATGGAACGAAGACACGGAAAGAGACGAAGGGCAGGGGAAGAAAATTGGGGAGAAATTTATGCCTGTCGAATGAACATAGTGAACCAGATAGAATCAAAAAGTAAGAACAGAAAAAAAAAAGAAAACTGCCCATAAAACAAAGTTAACGTGACCGTAAAGACATGAGAATCATTTTGCAATGTCTAGTGTTCTATTTATAGTCATACACATTTCTTTGCTTCGAGCACATGAAGCAGAACGGCAGCGCCATTTTCTGATATAAGACACACTTAGCAGAAAAAATAGCAGTTTGTTCACAATAATGTAATGCACGGGTGAGTGAATCGCACAGAGAATTGGTGTTTAAAAATATTTGTTTACATGATTCTAAAAGTTTGCTCCAGCTTTTGCTAGATGAAGTGATGTATTTTATCCTCCTCCTCCTACCACTACTGCTGCTGCTATTACTACTACTACTTCTATTACGACTACTACCACTACTACTGCTGCCGCTGCTACTACTACTACTACTGCTGCTGCTGCTGCTCCTACTACTACTACAACTACTACTACTACTACTACTACTACTACTACTACTACTACTACTACTACTACTACTACTACTACTACTACTACTACTACTACATCCAATCCATGACGCCTGATTGATGGAGAAGAAAGAAAATCCGGAATACTTAATCGCTCGGGAATCCGTCTGACTTATTTGGGGACAAAAAAACACAACTAGCAAAAACTGATAGATTTTATACATTGCCTACAAATACTGTGAGATAAAATCTTAATAACTAACACTATTGCTCAATTTCAAAGCTAAAAATCTTTTTTTTATTGTTCAATGGTTTATGTAAATTGATAGTTCCAGCTTATAAGAGTTGCATATTAGACAAAGTGGTGGACTATGCTGAAGAACAAGTGGTTTGGGATAGAGCAAAACTGAGACAATATCTAGTACTTAGCGTTAAAAAAAATACAAATTTGTTGCAAGCATTCACGTGTTAATGCTTGGTATTAGTTTTAACAAGGCCTCAGAAGTCACGTCTCATAGGAATCATTTTCTTGCTTTAAATGAGACAGTAACATCATAATTCATATCAAGTGATCCTTCAAGTGGTTAGTTTATAAATAATTTTTAATGAATAAGTTTTTGTCCTTTTTAATATTATATATGTAGACCTATAATAATAAGGTTTTGTTTTCAAACTCAAGAGGCTTACAGGTATTGCAAAAGATTTTTTTTATATGAGAACTACAAGTACATTTAGTTGTAAGATTTATACTACGTCAAATTGATTTACTATAGGTAGTCTTATACTACAGTAAATCGCGTCTAAAGCCGATGCCACGGTTAGGATACCACAGAAAACTCATGACAAAAGTAATTTTCACCGCTGTTTCATCCCAGCTTCTCACCATGGAGAACGTTTAAATTACACGCATTAGAATCTAGGTAGGCCTACTTGATTCTTATCGGCTGATTTCATTACCTGAAGGGAAGTAATTCGATGCTGTTCGTGCCTAAAAACAGCTGAGTACATTACTCCCCCTCATTGTAGACGAAGGCCAAGGGAACTATAGTCAATATTTGTATGACTTTGAGGTGTATAAATGTACCAGGTACCATGATTCTTTTGCGCGTCTCTTATTAACCCAAAGTAAGCCTTGCGCTAGCTCTTCTTTCTGTGTTGCCACAAACGTTATAGCCACAGGACCGTACAGAGTTAACACAACTCAATATAATTACATGTACATAGCCTACATATATTCGTGCTGCTACAAAGCTAGGGGCATCAGCAGTCTCAAATAGAACCAAGTTGGGTTTTTTTTTCTCAAATCAGTTAAAACATACAAAGATGTTGGATTACTCGATTAGTTGATCTTCTAGTAAAGAGCAACAAACAAAAGAACTGAGGGAAAAAGCTGTGTAAACTGTCCCCCTGCAAGTTGGCATTTAAAACCCTAAATTTTGCCAGGGACAGTCATAAATATTGATAGGCATAACAAATTCCATTTATGAACTTCGAATAAGACTAATTTCTCGGGCCCAGAGAGGTTTATCTTTACAGGACTCAACGGTAGGGGACGTTAGTTTAACTATCGCATTTTGCAATCTATAGTTTAAAAAAAAAGATGCTTAAACAAGGTAAACTTCAAAGCCTGAGACTGATATGGACATTACGTCACTGGTCAATACGTTGATCAAGATTAAAAATTTACATCTAAAACTATATTTCAACGTTGTCCCCTTCAGAATCAGATATGAGGACGACAGAACCTGACGCAGCGGCTCTAGAACGGAAAAGAAAAAAATATTCTAAGCTTTATGTAAAGAAAATAGATTTGATAGAAGCATACAAACTAACAAACGGCTTCTGTACTGTTAATGTTGAAGACTATCTCACATTCAACAAAGACTCTAGAATAAGAGGTCATTGCTACAAATATGCAAAACAAGACTGCCACCTGGATATTAAAAAAATACTACATGTACATGTACTTTGGTCTTTTGATAGTTGAGACATGGAATGGCCTCCCCGAAGTCACTGTCACTTCCCCATGTATTAACTCATTAAAAAACCAAGTCGACAAACTACTGCACAGATACCAATTCCGCATGGATTTCCCTCTCAAGCCAGTTCTTTTATCTCCACAAGTATGTGGGGATCGGGATCAAGACCATCGACAGGCAGATATGATACATGCAGTTTATGTAAAATTTTTAACATTTAACAAGTCCAACTGTTATTAATGCAGGCCCCATATATATTCTAGGTCTTAGAAACGCCATAATACAAATCCTTTTCCATGCTAATGCCTGTACTATGTCGAGGGTCCTTTCTCTATATATGAATATTGAAAAACCTCTCTTAACACAAATTCCTCATAGAATGGTTTGAGCAGTTCACAGAAATACATGTATGTGTTAGAAGAGTTATGCTAACCCACCTGTTTGTAGTACTGGTAACAGGAACCTATGAACTTGAGGATTATTAGCTCTTTATAAAAAGGTGAGTGCACTGAAATAAAGCAAGCGATAACAACGGGGTCAAGAAATTTTATTGTGTCGTTACTAAAGATCGGGGAACTATGGGCTTGTGTCACAATCATTGAATCATGTTACTGTTACTGTTAGAGTGAAATTTAATTATAGGTATTGTGTTTACTTTTAATGTGCCATGTAAAAAATTTTCAGTTTAATTGCTGATAGGTTTAAATGGATATCAAAATGCTTTTGTTTCAGAGCTTTACTCCACTGTTCTTGTAAAAGGACAAGGAGAAAACAAAAAAGGAGAAAAAAATGTGTTCTGCATTAGCGGAAATTCGCATAAAATAAGGGTCTGATTGATACATGTACATTTAGATAGGAAGGTAGGTAAATAGATTGATGGATGCATAGACAAATGGATAGGTAGATAGACGGACGGGCGGATAAATGTATGGATAAATGGATACACAGATGGATGTATGGATGGATAGACAGATAGACGGAAGGATGAAGGGATGGATAGACAGATAGACGGACCAATGAATAGAAGGATGGATGGATGGATAGATAGACGGACGGATGAAGGGATGGATGGGTGTATAGATGATTGAATATTTTCTTAATGTAAATCCAGATAAGGACTAAATACATCATGTGCTTCAAACTTCCGGACAAAAGTATGGCCTTTTTATTCTCTCTGTTTCATGACAAAATATGAAATAACTTTAAAAAAAACAATGGTACCTTACAAGTAACAATACAGTCAACTCCAGTGATAAACATCTTAGATTTACACCTGCGTATAAACAAATATGTAGTCAAAGCAATACATACTTAAAATCATCTTAATATGGTACGACTAAAGGGAGAAACCCTATTGTGTAAAAACTTCAACATCTCATACACAGCTTTTTCGCTCCTTTGAAGAAAAATACTGACTTGAATAAAATTATATTGAAATAAATTATGTGGATGTAATTATGTAGCAAGTTCCATGAACAACCATTCTAAATTTTCTCTTTAAATCTCTCGTTCAAAAGATGATATGGAAAAAATTAAAACAGATCGTTGATAAACATATTTAAAAATTTCAGCACTGTTTCTTTTTGTAACATCTATATAGCATAATTTTTTTATAAAAGTGTTAAAACAAAGGTTTTAGAGAGTTTTCACATATTACGATATTACCAAATGTTAACAAGTGTTGACATGGGAGACAAAGGAATAGACCTTCAGACTAAAGATGATGTCATCCAAATATAACAAATTATGCGTAGCAAATGCTAGAGATTCAAAATAGTAGTGAAGATAAAAAGGAAAATCTAATACAATAATGGAAGCATCAAAAGTGATTAAGAATCCCGTTACAATTGGCTAAAGCAGGCTAAGATAATAAGAGACTCCTTAACATCATCATGCAGTGAATCTATTACTCAAAAGGGCAATAATTTGATAAGGCAATAAAAAGGCCAATGCTTAATTTGAACAATTTTCAGATTTATGAGCGGTTATAGATTATTTTGTATTTTATACTGATAAAAGTGGATAAATCAAAGTTAAATTTTGCTCGCATGCATTTCAAAATATCCACACTCCCAATGTATTTTTTTTTTTTTTAGTGATGACTCCATCTTTGATGAGGGCAGGAGGGGGTTATGCCAATGATGACAATGTTGACACAGAGGTCTAAAACGACCAAAATCTTTATGATGTAATATATGAACATGACGTTACGTAGGGCTATGAAAGAAACAAACTGCAGAGTGCTAACTAAAATTGAAAACAAAGCTATTGTCTGTCCTTTTATATTTAAACGCATTTGGCTTCACTTTGACATCCTCGCTCTTCAATTGAGAATTAGACAAGTCGTTATTTTGTGATTGTTCCCTACCATCTCCTGTACCATCGACAGCCTCGACATCATTATTGTTATCTCCTGTCTCATTTGAGAACCCAAAACAAAAGGAGTTGTCTGACGGCACATAGTGAAACGCGTTGCCGGATGACTTTCTGGTCATGTCCGATGACGCAGAATGCATGATAGACTCTGAATGATCATCAAACTTAAGATCCGCCTGCTCAGAGCTGACCTCAGTTTTAACTGCAAGCTTAGACTGAGCTATTGAGCATGCGGGATCTTCAGCCTGTCGGGAAGCAGCGATACTGTCAAAACTTGCAATATCTGGTAAAGAATTAACAAAACCTGAGCTTGTCTGTTGACTGAAGGAGCCTGAGGTAAAACTTTCATCTTGACTATCTTCCTCAACACGATCCGCTGCTTCAAGGTTCTGCTGCAAGTTAAGGCTACTAAGGTGAGAGCCAAGCTCGTCTCTGTCTACAGTTCTACTGTGACTTTGTCTCAAGAACTTGGATTTCAAGTGGGATTTGGCATTTCCTGCTGTTTGAAACTTGGAGTTCCGCAAACCTGCAGATGAAAGAGAATGCATTTGATGCTTAACAGTTTCTATGGGTGGGGATATTTATAGTCTGAGTAAAAGCAGCAAAAAAAAATATTTCAATGAAAAGTAGAACAGCTTCATGCTTTGCTTAACATAGTCTAGTGTAAGGGTTTGTTCCATAAATCTGTTAAATATTTGGCCTACATTTAGAGCCTAAATCTGAGTAAACTAAACACAGGATTGGAAATAAATAGACAGAAAGAAAGAAAAGAAAGAATAGAGAAAAAAGGACAGGCATACAGATTGTAAATAAAAAATATAGATCAGACTGAGAAAAGAGAGAGATACACCATGGCTAAGGATTGAGACAAGTTATTAAAAAAAATCTTGGATATAAACCATTAATTAGGGATGTTAAACTTAAACTTAAACTAAAAGCAGAAAAAAAATGACAGCGCATGCACCAGAGAGAAACTTCTTTTCAGATTCTTTCATTTTCTTCCGGTAGTCTCCAAGAGCATTCCGCATTGCCTGCCGTTTCTTCACTAAAGGAGCTTTTGGGCTGCGCAGAATTTTGAGTATCTTCACTGCTTCCAATGCTGGTGAAAACAAGGAAAGCAAAAAAAGTATGTTTTTATGTGATGTAAATTGGGAAAGCTTTTATTCTTAAAGTAAACAGTAGGACCCCCTCAATTTAGACCATCCCTCAGATGTGACTCGAAATTTGAGGACCTCCGCTTATATGGATATGATAATTTAAACCCTGGGCTAAGACCAAGCCCCCCATTAACAGACCTAATATAAGTCATTACCAACATTTTCCAGGCCTTTATTCAGGAGTTCCCCTGTACATACAACATATCTCAAAATCTTGAGTCAGAACGGTTGTTTCTTTTTCACCTATATAAAATATACCTGATTAAATTATAAGGCACTAAGACGGCAGTCTCAGTACAGGAAAAGAAGAAAAATACTCTTAATACCTCTATAGTAATCCTTTTTTTTTCTTTTTTACTTTAATTCCTGACATCTGACGGATTGCAAAACGTTTACAATAGAATCCACTTAAAATCAATACTTTTGAGGGAAACTCTTGCTTAAACAGTTAAAGTCAACTCTGTTTGGTAGTCCAACTTTGCATTTCTTTATATGTTTTTTGGAATGGTGTTAAAAGTCAAAATCTTGCTTTTAAAAAACTGAGTTAAAGTCAAAAGATTTTTTTTTGGTGCAGAGGTGTTGACCCTATCAGAATTGCACTGCTTAACTTGCTGAATAGTTTTCAACACTTCTAGTCCCATGTATGTACGGGATCGGCAGCCTACCTAGTGGAGGCAGCATGTAAATATGTGGGATGACAAATATTCTTTAATTTCTTTGTCTTCTTAGTCTTAACATAATTATTCTCCCTACATTATAAAAACAGAAATTGATCTGAATGCACTCTCACTCTCAGCCTTGGCAAGATTGGGGAGGAAACTTTCTATAATTATTATTATCATTATTGCTCTTGAAGGGACAGGTCCAGATCTACATTTATTTCTGAATCTGAAATAGGCGCTAAAACAGCCTCTAAATCTAGAACTAGACAATAAACCAAAAATGTCTTTGGTAAAAGAATGTAAGTTAACCTGTGTCCACAACTAGGGCAAAAATCAGATGAATGTGCAAAGTTTTCATTTCTCGCGATTCGATACTTAAACAAAAGAATTATTTAAAAAATAACCGAACTGACATTGATGTTTTGTTTGTTTATCCATAAGTTCACATTTGATTTACATGTATGCTGAAAAAATTATTATGACTGAATTCTGATGGTGAATTTTTTTTTTACCTGCATAAAAAAATGCCCTGGCAGAGGCCATTGTTAATCTAAAAATAGCTCCAAAACAAGCAAGTTAAATCAATTTACCTTGCCTAGAGTTTGGATCCTGTCTTTGGAAGCCAAGTTCAAGCTGACTGATGCACCACCGCAGCTCATCATGAAACTTCTGGATAGTATTAGTAAAAAATGAAAGATATAAAAAGAAGGGCTTCCCCAGGGGTCTGCAGTTGCACCCGTTCTCTTTTCATTGTATATTAGTATGATCTATCTTTGAACTGCATGACATGTCTTACAACCACTTCTACTCTGACGACACATTACAAATGTACTTAACTCTTAAGTTTTAGATTTCCAATTTCATTATATTTGTATTCTGCTCCTGTATACTAGACTTAGATCTGGATCTAGATCTAGAAACATGTTATCAATTTCTGCTTTATCAAAAATATTCAGCTCTAGGTCTGAAATATATGTCTGCAAATTGTTAAAACACCAACTGTCTAACTTCTAAATCTAACAGTATACTATACATTTAAATGAATAAACTGTGACAAAGATTGCAAATTATTTACACTATCTTCAACAACTTAAGGCAGTCTAACTCTAAGTCATTACTTAAGCCAGCAATTTAAAAGAACACAAATTCTAGAGTCTTTACTTTTTAATTAACACTTTAATATCTTTATTCAATACTACACTTATGTGACTATAGATAATCATAAGATATTTTGAATATGATATATTCTAAATTATTTCTAGCCACTCCAGTGACTCCTTACTGTCTTACAAATAAAAAGAAATACAATGAATAACCTATATATCTAGCCTTTATCTAGATCTCTAAATTATAGAACAAACCTCGTCGGTCATAGATAATGATGACATTGCTAGAATTCTTTAGAATTAGTACTAAGTTCTAACTCTAAGCCTTGGTACATGTAACTTGCTCCACGTCCGTAACCCTGTTCCTGTCTTGCCTTTGATTGTTTTAGTATCTGATTGAATAAATCAAATTAAGATTGAAACTACAAGCTGGAAGCTACAGAGAAGTCTCTAAATGAACGTTAATTTATTTTACATCAGTTAGTTGTAGTTCTTGGATTCATTTAATAATACATGTAGAATAGTGTGCTTTGGAGGCCTGCAGAAGGGCTGAGAAGGCCAGTTTCGTGTTCGTGGATGAGGTTCGGGTTTCGTTTAAAAAGTTTTAGTTTTGTACATGAGACCGCTTCGTACTAGACCTTATTCCCTTTTTACTATTTTTAATATTTCTCGAAAGTTGTACAAGACAATTAACTCTTGCAACGTCATGTATTTTTGTTCCTCGAAAGTTGTAAATTGCTGTTTCAAATTGCCGCTTCAGCCGCTTTTTCTGCTTCATGTAGATATCAACCTCTTCTTATTTTATTTTTCTACTTCACGCATCTCCTCATTCTTCAGCTATGGAACAATGCGGTTGCCCTTCCTCCTTCTCTCGCTTCTTTCCGTTGATGCTTCTGCTAACTTAATAGGGGAGATATTTACAAATTAGAAAAATAAGTAGGCTAAAATCCGTAATATTCTTGACCGGAAAGTAACAACTACTCTCGTAGCATCTTTAGTATTAGAGACCTTTAGCACACGCACCGTGTCGCACTACGCGTACGTGAAAATCGGGAAAGCACATTGAGTTACTATAAAAATAATGAAACCAGTTTCTAAAAATAGACCCACAGACGTTCTATTTTTAGAAAATGATTTCATTATTTTTATAGTAACTCAATCTGCTTTCCCGATTTTCACGTACGCGTAGTGCGACACGGTGCGTGTGCTAAAGGTCTGTATTATCCGGACTAGATTATTGTAACTCACTGCTGGGCTTCCAAAAGATCTTATACAAAGGCTTCAAGTTGTCCAACATAGCGCAGCCAGATTAATATCACGAAGTTAAAAGAGAAAATAAGTCACAACAATCCTATGTGGTTTGCATTGGCTTCCTATTGAGTACCGTATAATGTTTAAGATATATATATATGCCTAATCTGTTATTAATAACTTAACAGCCAAGTGCCCGTATATCTGTCTAAATCACTCTATAGAATACACCCCGAATAGAGCATTAAGATCGCCTGCAGATAACATGAACTAGTCAGAACTGCAAGCAATTACACGTTTTATGGCCAACGCTCATTTTTCTGCTCTGGACCAACTTTCTGGAACTCATTCCCTTTAGCCATCAGGGAAGTTAAATCAATAGAACTGTTTAAGAAACAGTTAAAACAGTATCTTTTTCCGCAAGCAGGAAATAAGGAGACCCACAAAGATGAGCCATCTGGATATCAGAAAAAGAGCAACGACGACAACTATAGATAGCAACGTAATGAAATAGTAGCCTGAAAGTCATTGAAGTAGCAGCAGCAGCAGCAGCAACAGAGGAAGAAGTATTATATTAGCTACAAAGCAGCAGCAAGTATTAAGCAGAAAATAAATAAAAGAAAAAATGACAACGGAAAAACGCCTGGGTACTTAAAAGAAAAAAAAAGTTAAACGAAGAATCTGAAAATCAATAGTAACAGCAACAACAAAGGCAAAACAAAAGTCGCACCATCAACTATCACAACAATAGCAACAAAAGAGGCCGAAAATAAACACTAAATGTATAAATTTGCAAATCGATTCATCTCGCTTTATTTCATCCTGGAATTATATGAAGTTATAGTCTTTTTGACATAATCACAGAACTTCAGTGAGATCTTCACTGCCATTATACCATTAGAAACTTGGCATTCTTGTCACTGCTCTATATTCGCATGTACTGGAAGTTGGGCCATCTTCCCTCTGCAAACAGTTAAGTTTAATAAGACAAAAGTATAAATAAAAAGTAACATTATTTTGATTGTAATAATCTTAAGAACACAAATGTCTTCGGTGAAAAAAATTGATTGAGGGCGTAAGGAAGTACGAAAACACATTTTTCGTATCTTTACCTACCATCGCGACACGTCGCCATATTGTTTTTTAATGGCGGATCCTAGAGTCGGCTCTTGAACAAAACCACCAACTTTTAACACATTTTCTTGCCATTTTCTAACATAGCTAATCACTCTGGACCACAAAAACAGTCCAATTATGTCCGGACGTGGTGGTCTTCCCGTCAAAAATATTCTTTATGCAGTAGTTGCATTATTTCTGGTTTATATGCTGTATGTTTACCATGGTTCTCAAGGCCGTTTGCACGAAGCAGAAATGACTGGTGCACGATACAAACGTGAAGTAGAGGAGCGGGTTTCAGAAATTCAAGGTAGGTAGATCTAGATCTAATCTATATTTTAGCTTGACATATAGCTAGAGGAATCACTTCCATACCGACGCGCCACTTTGAAATTAATTTAAAGCACTAGATAAACTTGTTACCTGCTACAATTATACCAATATGACTTGGGATAATCCTGGCATTGGCCCGCTAGCGAGACTGACGAAATGAAAGGAATGACAACCCATTTTTAACACCAGCGGGCCAATCCCAGGATAAAGCCTATGACTTTATATAATCCAATGTTAATGGATGAATATTCACTGGACATTGGTCTAGTGCGTTGTATTTTTATGTAAATGGAATTTTCTTTCACCACTCGGGACAACGCAAGTGTATATGTGACGCCATTTTGTAAACAGACTTCCTTCATTTCGTTACTTTTACTGGCGCGTCGGTATGGAAGTCTTTCCTAGCTAGATATAGACTCTAGATTGCAACTAAAAAACGCCCCTCTGGAATATCTTCTGGTTCTTAATCTTATGCAAAATTTGGGCCTAGGATTTAGGAATGAGTTTACCTTGAAACAGGAATTCAAGAACTAACCAGCAAGTAAACGCACAAAATGTGTAAACCGAGACAAAACAAAAATCACCTTGTGGCATCTAGACTACATTTGACAATTGAATTGAAACTTAGGGGTTAAATTATTACATAACATTTTATCTGTAGATGCTGCTCACCACCTTGTAACTATTGGCTGGATATGATGATGAAGTGGAAAAATGAAGCTAAGAACTGAAACATACAAGAAAGAGAAAAAAACAAGTCTTTCATTTTGAATTTTTGCCTGAGAACTAAGCAAAAGAGTTCTTCTCACTCTGTAGCAATAAACAGTGTACATTAATTCTTACATCGCCACCATGAGGCAATGAAAGCAGCCTCAACTGTTACACTGTCACTCTATAGCAATTAACGCTACCTTTTTAATTACAAAGTTTGTATACATGAATATCCAACTGTAAATTCAAATCTAATGTTATAATGTTTAATCTGTCTTTCCCCAGATCTTGTAAAAGGCCATGACAAATTCCAGGAAACTTGCCAGAAAGAAAAGGTATGTCCAGAATACACTGTTTAATCCGCTTGTTTTATCGAAGTCCTTTCTTAGATTGATACAATTTCAATGTAATAAGAATCTCAATATAAATAAGATACAAAGGCAAAGATGAAAAAAAGGGTTGATCAGCAATGCTAAATGCTAATAATAATTTGGCGGAAAACAGACAAGGTCTGAGACCATCTACTTGAAAAGGCAATTTTGGCCATTTTTCAAAATCTACCAGTATTCATATATCATATCAAATTTTAGCTAAAAACCTGTAGAAATTGAATATATATATACAATAATACATTTGAAAAAATTACTCAGCCTTTTTCATTACCCTTAAAATTAGTTCAAGGTCACCCACTTGCTGTTTTGCAAAAAATCCAAAAAGAAGCTCAGCAATGAAAATACTTCAGAACTACAAGACAATAGACTGAAACACATAAATACAAATAATAACCAAATTGACTTCATTTTAAGGTATTAAAAAGAACTTAATTGTCTTTTGTGATGTAAAGGGAGATAATTAACACACACCAATTAAAAGCTTTTAGGTTTGAAACCAATAAAAAAAAATAGAAAAGCTAGAAAACTCATAAATATTACTGTGAATTTTAATTTGGTAGCTTTTCAGAAATATATTTGCATGTATTTGTATTGTTTTGACGGAAATGGGGGCAGTAAATCTGTAGTGTCATCATGAACAGGCAGATTTTCTATTATTTCTTATGGTCTCTCCAATCTTGTTCTACCTCAGTCTTCAGTCTGGCTCTTCAAAAATAAGGAAAAATGCGATTTCACTATCTTTTTTTCTTCTTTTTTGCTCATTCAAAATTGATCAGTTTATTAATGCTGCATATGATAATTATTGTTTTGTTTTGTGTAAAAGTGCAAGTAAGGTATGCACAACTAATTTCTTCCCTTTTTTTTCATGTGAAACAACCTTCTAAAGAGACATTTCTATTGTTGTGTT
>BMAT01002528.1:22832-38033 GCA_019649035.1 Elysia marginata | reverse complement strand
AAAAAAAAAACCAAAAAAACAAAAAACGCTATATCAAGAAAAATTATAATACATTTGCTCATGAAGATAAAGAGTCTGTCATGATTGTCTTTATTTTATTAAAATTGGTCAAGGTATATCCCAGTGTGATTTCAGAGCTTTCTTGTATGTTGCCTGCAGTCCACTGAAAAGTCTACTCTTAATAATTCTTGACCTACTTTTGACCTGTTGTCTTAATCCTGCCCACCTAACAGTGATATGACTTACCGTCATAGGTACTAAACTGTTATTACACGCAGGATACAGAAAACTTAATCCCAACAACATAGGGGAACTTGAAAAGGACAATCATGCTCTCTCTGTAAAATTAGAAAAGCATTATTAAAAAAAAATACATACAAATAGTATGGTTAAAAACTTATGAAATCTACTAAAATACAAGTAAAAAGTACAGTGAGATGTTATTTAAAGTGCAGAACATTAGAAAGTTTTACTCAACTAAAAAATTAGCCTTGGTGACTTCAAGACATTTATCTCAAGCTTAATTTAAAAACCAAGAATCAGCCACATTGTGTCCAGGTTTTGATAGCCAGTGGAAGAATTTCAGCCTGTTTCGTTGTCAATTTTTTAAGCTTTTGAAAGGATTTTCAGCCCTTTCCCTTGTCAACTTTAAAATTTGAAACCTTATGGTGTGATTTCTTTCAAAAGCGTTTTGGTGTAGGTTCAAAGTTTTACTGCTTTGATGCCGAGTATCCTTACCCTTATCCTTTGCTTTGAGCAAATTTCATCTCCAACTCTGTTCATTACCCCGCTTGTTTCTCGTTTTTTTTTTTACCCTTCATGTTTTCAAGAACATGGTCCAGGCACATCCAATCTTGGATCAAGCAGAGCACAATGAACTGCACTCTAGCCTTGCATCATTCATTTTTATCTTGATGTAAATTAGTTTCATTTGTTCATTTTAGACATGTTGTATGAAAGGTATTAGATGTGTTTTCAGACCTAAAATAATTATCACAAAGTTTAAAGGGAAAATAAATAAATTTTTCATCTCAGGGAGCTTTTACTCTAGAAACAAAAGTTTAGTAACGTTTGTCAGAATTAACTCAAAGATTTTATTCTTAATTTTAGGGCGCTATTATTACAAAGTTTTATTAAATTAAATAAAAGGGAGAACATTTTTTTATCATTTAGATATGCAGAATGGTTGTCGGTCTTTACTTTGGTACTTAATTCTTTCAGTCTCTTTTTATAATTTACCTCAATATGTTACTACATTCCTTAAAAAAAAAAATTACCACTATAAATTTATGAATGAAAAAATTTTAATAAATGCACATTCAGGAATTATTTACAAATTTTTTTCAAGTATAGACCTGGCCGCTTGTTTAGATCTTGCAACACTTGAGCCTCTAGATCTGTTGAATTTCACGAGATTCATAATTGATCAACAGAATACATAAGTCATTTAAATGCTCTTTTTGATATTTTACCTTCTTACTTCCTCCTCTGTCTCTCTAGAGTGGTCGTAACCAACTGATCGAGGAGAACGCTCGCCTCCAACAGACTCTGGTGGCGAATCAGTTGAGGGCGGCCGAGGCCCACGTAGGCGTCCCGCAGGAACCGGCTCGTCTACCCGGCAACAACGCCTGGCTTCCCAAGGACAGCGCTGGCTTAAAGCAACCTGACTCGAATGTGTTTGGTATGAAGGTGAGAAAAAAGGCTCACTCTTTCTTTCTCCCTGTCTCTCTGTTCCTTTCTTTGTCTCCCTCTCCAAGTCTCTCTCTCTCTTCTCTATCTCTCTCTGTACCTTAATTTTCTTTACATTTATAAATTTGGTCAAAGAATGGGACTGGGTAAACTGTAAAAACATGACATTGATTTGAGTCAAAACCAAATTAATCAAAACATTTTAAATTCTAACTTTTTAGATAATCCATTTCATTTCTTTTTTAGCAACATGTACTAATAACTTGAAGTTTGATTTTTATTACTGTGGCGACTGGACTGTGATTTGTTGAAACAGGGAACAAAGCAAACATTTTGTTTTATTCATTATAAGGATGATATTTGGCCATTGCAGTGTAGCCTAATTCAAAATTTTTGTTTGATTATAAAGATTTTCAGCCTAAAATAAGGGGCAATGATAACATTCGTGTACCAACATCACAAAATGAGTCTCTTAGCGGAATTTTGACAGGGGGCAGCGTGGCAGAGTGGTTAGCGCGTCAGACTCGAGATCTGGAGGTCGTGAATTTGATTCCTGACAATGTCATGTTGCAATTGCCTTGGGAAAGCAATTTAACCTAACTTTCCCCAGTCCACCCACCTGTAAAACGGGTACATGGCTAAAGGCAGTGCTTGAAATTTGCGGAATGTTAGTATTTGAGCGCCTAACAGGCTGCCGTACTGTAATGCTCTGAAATATGAGTTAAATTTGCTCTGGTGTGTATAGGCCTGCTGGGGTAAATATGTAAAGTCATGAGACTGCCTTCGGCGGTGGAGGACTCTAAACATATTTATTTATTTATTTATTTTAAGATTAAACATTATTTTTAATGGTCCTATACAGCTTTCTAAGAAATTGAAAACTGTCATTTTAATATCTTGACTGTGACTCAAGTTGGAAAAGAGGTAATAAGTTAGAGCCATTTTTAAAAAAAAAGGCACTGAGAGGTTAAAAAATTACATGGTATTCGAAGTGATCACAAACCAGTTGCCTCCTTGAACATCCTATTTCAAGCCATTATTTACACGATTTTATGGTTGCATGTGATGAAGTAGATTATAAATTGCCAATACAAGCCAAATTAATTCGTTAACACTTGATCCTTTGATTAATGAAAATTTTCAATTTTCTAGATTTGAATGTGTTGTCGGAAAGGTATTCATTTTTGTGATATTGCCACACAGTTTTTTTAAATTTTCTTTGCCATTTTAGTTATGTTATTATATTTATACATTTTTCTATTGCTTTCCATGCACAGGTTGATTCGCCCTTGAAAGATCTCGATCATGATGGTGTTCATCCCAAAAACTATGGCAAAGGTAATTACTTAAAACAAATATTGCCTAATACTATGTTATGATGTTAGAAAATTTTCCGCTAGCTGACAAATGTCAAATTTTGGTCTTGTTCTGTCGAAAATCCTTAAAGATTTCATATTACTTTATCTTTGCACTCTTTTATCTTTTGGTTTCCCTCTCTATCTTTATCTTTAACTCCCTCCCTTCTTCTCTCTAATGTTTCCTCTCTATTTAGGCAGTAAGCATGAAAAACGACTATTGTTATCACATGCATCATCAGTTGTTCAAATTGTCAACCGGCTCTGTGGCCTTGCAGTAAGACATTCGCTTAGAGATCGGGAGGTGCGTGGATCGATCCATGGCTTAGTCAAACCAAGGACTTTAAAATTGTTTTTAGCAGCTGATCCGTCTAGTGTCTGGCATTATGGATTGAGTGCTAAGTCTGGTCGGCCCGGTGTCAGGATAATGTGACTGGGTGCGGTTTAAGCAAGCGCTGCTTACATCACAGTGTGGCAGCACACTTTCAATTGTCCCAAGCGCCGTCTCTTATATAACCTTGTAGTTTAAAAGAGACGTTAAAATTGAAACAACCAAACCAATGTTCAAATTGTCACCTACAGCCATGTTCAAATGCTGTGCGACATAATGAAGACAGTCAAAGAACTTGTTTGGAAGCAATGTTTAAAGTAACTGAGCTCTTTTGTGCAGGAGGGACATCGCCGCTTGATGTCTTCAAATGTACGCAAAATATGTTGATTGAGTAAATATGTGAGCACAGCAAGAAGACCAACCAAAGCATGGAGGAGAGACAACTGGATGAAATAAAGTCTATAACATCAGGTTGTTTGTGAATGACCATCCCTTCACAACAGATCATAGACAACCTGATCAAATAAAGTCTATAACACCAAGTTGTTTGTGAATGACCATACCTTCACAACAGATCATAGACAACTGGATGAAATAAAGTCTTATAACACCAACCTGTTTGTGAATGACCATACCTTCACAACAGATCATAGACAACCTGATGAAATAAAGTCTATAACACCAACCTGTATAGTGAATGACCATACCTTCACAACAGTACATCAATATCAGGAGATAGTAAGACAAATCTTTTATGAAAACCGCCAAGTTCAACAGCAAGATTTTTTAAAAATTGTTGGAATTTCCGTGGAGGTGTGCAGTGGCAATGAGAATGAGACAATATTATCATTCTCTGTTGTCCCGATGCTTGTAGCCACACCAGTTGAAAAATTCAAGATGCCCTGTTGCTACTGAGATTCTAAGATTGTTCTACTTCGTCCTCCCCACAGTCCAGACCTGACCACATCAGACATCTTCTCGCCTATCTTAAAACTCTTGTTCATTTCTATTCCCTGTTTCACATCTAAAGCAGACCTTAGCAATTCGTGCCTCGTACACGGCTCGGTTTTATTTATCTTCTCTTTTTTTTTGTGTTTTGCAATGAAATCAGACCGTAGTGATTCATTCCTTGTACACGGCTCGTTTTTATTTATCTTCTCTTTTTTTGTGTTTTGCCATGAAATCAAACCGTAGCAATTTGTGCCTCGTACACGGCTCATTTTAATTCTTTTTTTCTTTGCGTTTTGCCATGAAATCAGACTGGTGTTTCTATCCTTGCCTTAAACTCATGTCCTTCCTTATTTCCTGTTTCAACATTTGCATGTAAACCAGATGTAGTGTTTAAGCCAGAGGGAGGACTCAAGCCGGTAGGGGGAGCTCACCAGGACGCTGACCTGGGACAGGTGCTGCCACCTAAGCTCAATCCTGACAGCAAAGAGCGAAGCATGTTCGTCGAGGATAAAGAGAAAGACATGCTAGATGCCCATGATAAGGTTGGTTGGTTGGTCTCAGTAAAAATTGTTGGTGCACTGTCCTCTCTATGGCTCCTGTAATGTTTACTTTTGTCTGCCAATAATTGATAAAAAAGTTTACATAGTGTCGGCTTGCTTAGGCTTTTGGACTTGACAGTTCTCTTTTGTTTGGCTCAATTGCTTACGTTGGGTAGACATACTATTGTAAAGAGCTTCGAGCCTACATGTAGGAAGAGGAGCTAGAAAATAACTTTATTTTCTATTATTATTTGTTCAATATCTAAAAGGCGGTTGCAAAGAAAAAATAATTCAAAGAAGTATCATCATCATCATCTTCATCATTTTTTAAATTATTATTATTACTATCGTCGGTCTTTCTGTTGTTTTTGCTCTCTGCCTCGTTCTTCTCCTTTTTTTTCCCCTTCTTTTTCTGCTTGTTGTGCTCTTCCTGTTCTACTGTATCTTTACTGCTTTCTTGCTACGGTAGTAGATAAATATCTGTCGTTCGGACAGGGCGGATGATCACACCTAGACAAACAAAGAGACTGCCTGCATACACCTCAGGTTTAAAACATCAGAGACTAAAAATTCATTTAAAAGTATGATAACCTATCCGTCCTATGTTGTTTGAAACCTTTTAAAAAAGTCTTGACATGTTTAGTGTACTCTTGTGTTTAATAACTCCCATATTGTTTTTCTTTGTCCAATGATCTCTCCTTTTTACTCTCATGCTGTTTGTGAACGTATGGGACGCCAGCTGTTGACATTATTTCTAACTGCCATTTTAATTATTTATGTTAAGATGAGTATTTTTATGTAAGTCTTCATGTACATTTTTATCACAGTGTTGTTCATATGTGTATCAGTAATCAGGATCTGTAAAGTTTTTTCTTACACTTTCTTATCTTCAGCCTGGCGTGAACCCAAACGACGAGCAGAAGGGTCAGATTCTGGAGCCTTTCTTCCCCAACAAGGACAAGGATGACGAGACAGGGAACGCAGGGGACGACAGAGAGGACGGAGTGATCGGAGAGCAGGATGGAGGAGGAGAAGAAGGCCTCGGCAAGAGGAACGCTCGGGAGGAGGAGGAGGAACGCGAGGCTGGGGCGAGGCGAGAGGAGGAAGGAGAAGGAGGCGATGGCCTGGATGCACACCAGAACCCGCTTGCCTTGAGGCAGCTTGAACTCCCGGGGCACCTGGACTCGCGCCGCAAGGAGGTGGAGGCAGACGAGGAGGAGATGAATGATCGGGGAGGACCGGGCGCTGGGGCCGGCGTTGGACAGCAGTTACCTCCCGCTATGGACAACAGAGAGGTAGGTTAGATGGAGGGATTGATTGATTGATTGAAGGGTATTTTTACAAGCCCAATTCCACTTCAAAGGTGCTCTCAGGGCTTGGGTCCCAATGACAATTTACGGGCTGCCACCCAGAGACTAGCGAGGATGCCATGACTTAGCCTCAGCCGGTCACATTATACTGACACCGACTCAACCAGTAGGGGCCCGGACTGTGCTCGGCTGTGTTTTGAACCCGCGACCTCTTGGCCACTGAGCGAAGCCACTACCAACTGAGCTATCTAGGCCCCCTTAGATGGAGGGAAGGCGTGGGACGTACTAGTTCTTATCAAACACCAGTCTTGATAAATTTTTTTTTTAATCCGATAAACAGTGATGACAAATGTCAGAGTTTTTTTTTTTTAGGGTTTTTCAGATATTTTTTATCAATTTATTATTTATTGCACAAATTGTGTCTATGGTACTTGTTTTATGAGAGATGCAACACTCGACTCCTTTTCAGGTTTTTATCCAAAAATCATTTGGCATCCCTGCATAGAAAAAGTGATCACCCAACCTGCAGTTTAAATGTTGGTTTTATCACTGGTACTGACATCTGGTTAATGAGATTTTTTACAAGACAAACTTAATCTAAAAAGCTATACTTACCACACAATATACATGTTTTGAAAACAGTACAAATGAGTTAAATATTTGAAATAAAAGATCTAAGTTTTAAATCGAGGTGTTTCTTTTTTTTTGTCTTTATTTTTAAATAAAAAAAAGTTTTATTATCTTTTCACAAAA
The DNA here is from genome assembly GCA_019649035.1 of Elysia marginata. Classification (NCBI taxonomy): domain Eukaryota; kingdom Metazoa; phylum Mollusca; class Gastropoda; family Plakobranchidae; genus Elysia; species Elysia marginata. The sequence goes on along the minus strand of BMAT01002528.1, from coordinate 31,105 downwards.
TTTTGATAATTTCGTGCAAATTTTAATCTATGGAAGCTTTTGAAGAAATAAATGCATTGTTTAAAATATCAACGTGTTAAAATGTGAAAATTGCGTCTTCCACTTAGTTGGACTGGCTGCAAAACACATTGTTACGCTTATCTACTGTAAAAAAGAAAAGGCTAAATTTGTGTGTGCTTATTATTGCAGGGTGAGGCGGCCAAGCTAGGTGGTAAGTAGCGTCACTCTGGTTCTCTCTCCGTTTAGGATTTTACTGTTGCTTTTTATGTAAAGAGCTGTTATGCATCAAAAAAAAAAAAATTGCCAAAAATATTGGCCTTCAATCTGAAGTATTAAGAGCTATCTTCTGTAGGTTGAAGATTAGAAATGTTCTCTCTCTTTTCATAGTTTTTCCATACATGTCAGTGTTGAAGAAGACATTGCCTGACGAGTATTATTGTCGGTGATGTATGTTAGCCAATGAAAAAAAATCTATTCTATTCTTAGAATTGAATATTGATATTGATACAGTTTTTTTTCTTAACTAGTAGGTTAATATTTAATCATGCCAAGGTTGCAAAGCCAAAATCAATTGAAATAGAGAAATTCAAATTCAATTCCACATTTAAAAAATTTGTTTTAAACTTATTAATTAACTGATACACGAGTGAAGTCTCATTAGCCGTAAAAGTAAGACTCTTGTGGAAATACGACAGTTGAAAGAATTGTGTAACCCTAGAATAACATGACAGATGTAAAGAGTCGGGAGTAAAAAAAAAAAATGCAAGAGAGTAAAGAGTATAGTCAATCATATTTTTTTCTAAGACTTTTGGAGTAGAAGCGTCCCTTTATTAGCCCAGGACAGGCAGAATGAGATGTAGAGATTGTAGTCACCAGGATCCTAAAGTTGAAATGCATTAGAAGGAGCGGTGTAAGCTGAGCCTTGTAACATAATAGAGAAAATTTTTCTTCCTCCCTCTCCCCCCCCTCCCCCATATTACTCACTGCAAAGGCTGTTAATTTTTGTTCCCTTGATACCAATATTAGCATCATCTTCATGATCACCCTTACCACGACGCTTTAGCAATTCTCATTATCACCTTAATCACCACCAACGTCATCATTTTTTTGTAGTCGATGTTAAAAATACTATTTATTAAATTTTCGTTTCACCCTCAATCCTAATTTAGTTGAGCCAGATTAGGCTTCCTATATGATTGGGTGTTGGAGATTTTATTTTGTTTTTTTCAATTATGTTTGAAAAAAATATCATGAAAGAAAATTTTGAAAAAAATGTATTAATTTAAGAGCAGTTTCTACATATCGCATGATTTATGAAAATATCCTAAATGCTAAGCCAGGGCATGATCTCGTTTGGAGTGTTTACCACTAGACAACTGCGCCAGTTGCCAGATACTCTAAATACCCCCCCCCCTCCTATATTTTAAGGGGTTTTTTTTACTCTGGAAAAAAAAAAATTTTGTTTTGCTCTGTAGCTTTGTGTTTTTTGCCTTCACTCTGCAAGCTTGGGCACTTTTCTGAGAACAACAATTTTTTTGTTGAACAAGCACACTGAATTCATCCACATCTGTGTATTAGGTTTCCTCCAACACAGTCACACGCTGGCACGCTCTGCCTCACGATGCTTTATACTTCTCTATGATACACAGTAGACGCAGTTGTTTTTCCATTTTTTGTTTTACTCTTAAGGTTGTGCTGGTATATCATGTCAAAAGTTTTATGCTTTGTTGAAGGCTATTGGGAATGAGATTAGAGCACAAATTATCATTCCTGTTGGCAAAACTTTTTCTTTGAAGCCAATAATATTTATATTCCCGATAATTTTGCGCTCTAACCTCATTCCCAAGAATTTTTGTTTTGTTTGTTGGTTGTTGTTTTTTTTTTGGAACTTTTTGTATTTATAAATTAAAGGGCAGTGGGAAATGAATATAATTATATATCTATCTATCTATATTTTTTTTTTGCTTTTTCTTTTGTCAGTGCTTTAGTTGTATTATTTTTTTGTTCGTAATTGTTATTTTAACTTTGACCCCTCCTCTGATCTGGAACTGAACACTATCTCAATGCTTTCTTTCATTTTTGTTTTGTTGTTTTGGGTCATTAAGAAAAAATTTTTCAAACGATTCAAGTTGAATCAACCAAAAACTCATTTCTGCAAATTTCTAGATTTCTTTGTTTCCTAAATTACAAGAAAGAAATGAATCCAAATAGAAAGAAAAAGAAACTATATCTGTATTAAAGATGAAGGTTATTGTTGTCATGTAATACGCATTAAGATTGGTTGAATGACTTGATTCGAGTTTTCAATATGCTTGTAGACCACTTAGAACGATTTCTTTGCTAATTGTGTAGCCGGTGTTATTCTGAAATATTCCATTGTTGCACTCCCAACAATCCTGTAGATTTTTGTTTTGTTTCTTTCAGTCACAAATCATTGAAGAGATCAGCAACTATTGTATTTGATAAATTGTATGTGGGTTTTCTTTTTTACTTGGTTGCTTATAACCCTCCACTGCCCCTACAATTGAATAAATGAAATATATAAAAAAAATAGTGAAAGAAAATTATCCACAAATCTGTTTTTGTTTTAGCAAGGGCAAATAATCTGTTTAGAATGCTATTTCCACAAGTTTCGTTTGGTTATATCCCTTTGACCGTTCATAAGCCTTAAAAAAAACCAAGATTAAAATTATTGATTACCCAGAGTGAGACTCGGGAGAAGGGCAGTGAGTCGGTCAAAAGTCGGGTTTTGGTTTGTTTTGTCTTTTTTTGTGTGTGTGAAAATTGAAAACAAATGGTTTGCTGTAAATAGCCTTCAGGAAAAATAAACAAAAAATGATCTCATCCATTTAGTCTTTTATTGAAGAGCAACTCTGTACTTGTAATTATTTTAAAAAAAAAAACTCTATGATTTCGCACCTGAGAGAAAATAGCTTGGCTGTCTTGCTCCTTCATTCTGAACTAGGCAGAATATACGATGGAAGTCTGAAACTATTGATAAATCAATTTGGTCCCACCAGCCAAAAAAACCCACTTAAACTTAAAAGGCCCTCAGGTCGTATTTTGACTTCCATAGCGTGTACGTGGAATCTGTCAAAGCCTTATACATTCTATTACTGTGCATATGGTTACGTTCGAAACCTATTTCAAATCTCTTGAAAATGGAAAAAAAAGTTTAAATGAAGAGGATTTAAATTATAGTATACCCAAGAAGTCAGGTTTATGTTACACTTGAAATTGAATATGTCTAACTTAAGCTGGGCTTTGTGTGTGTGTTTTGTGTCATTGGGTCATTTTTTTTTTTTGCATAGGCCTACTTGTATTTCCTGCTTGATTCTCAGTGTCATGCATTTATAAAGATTTTGGATAAATGCAACGGATTGACGAAAGGATTGACTGAGGTGAAGGATGAATAAAACTGTGTCGTCGTGTGTTGTTTAAGCTAAACTTTCAGTTGTAACTTCTCTGTAGACAACCAGTATTTTGGTGAAGTCGAGGAAGAAGATCGACAAATGGCCGAGGAACAAGATGGAAACAACAACAACAACAATGAAGAAGAAGAGGAAGAGGAGGAAGAAGACGGGGAAGAGGCAGAGTTGGACAACCAGGAGGACGAACTTGGGGAGGAACACGTCAACGAGGATATGGCAGGCCAGGAGGGCGAGGAGGAGGAGGAGGATAAGAGAATGTTGCCGTTCAACTGAGGCGAGAGCAACAGGAAGTTGTATCACTGTAGGTGGTGGCATGCGCTGAGTGAAGCATGGCTTGAGAATTATTCCATATAGGGTGATCATCTGGGGGTAATTCCAGCTTTCAGTTTTTAAATCGTAGTTCCACCTCAGAGCTTCTGTGCTGTAAACTAAGGGAGGTAGCCACGGAAATACATTTTTATGTGCATTTTAGTTTCCCTTGGTTTTAAAATTTCATGTGCTTTTTAGTTTCCTTGCGTTTTCTCTCATTTTGCACTAAAAGTGATACAGCATGTTGTCTTAAGCTCTGCCCTGGACAAACAAAATGCATTATCCCTCATATGGTTTACACTTCAGATACTGCTTCGTTTGTCTAGGGCAGAGCTGCCAAATGGGTGTGCGAAGTTACCCCAGGGAGAAGTTTGTCACGGGTGGAGTTACCCCAGATCACCCTACTTTTTAGTGAGAGAAGTAGAGAGAGAAAATACTAACATTTCTCAGAAATCTAATCACAGTCTCTGTTTTGAAATGTAAATATATAGGGAGCATCACAGAAGTAGAATTGAGGCTGTAACAGACTCTCTTGCAAGCAGTCCCGGTGATTCAGATGTTCAAAGTTTTTTTATTTTAAATTTATTTCTCTCTTTCTCTTAGTTTTAAATCAACAGAAGCTCAAACATCTTTTTAGCAAGTTTTGGATACTTCTGCTCAGTTGGTATATGTTAGGAAGCTTAGCAAAAGGCATTGTCAAAAATATCCAACACATATTACCAGTATGAATAGAAGGACATGCGGCTCATAAATATGATAATAACAACCATAACTCATTTTGACTCAGGCTCATTGTGCACAGTGTAAAATGTAAATTCTGTACATATTTTGTGTCGGGATTCAGATATTTTTAACAAAACAATAGATGTACACATAACACGAGCAAGGGACACGGGTCAACATAACAGCTAGCTAGGCCGAGATGTCAGTTTAAAAAGTCCATTATCACTAACAGCTTTAGAGGGCAGCATACTACATCTGTCTTTGTTTAGTATGCCTTAAACTAAGGTGGAATCCACTTAAAGTCAACACCTTTAAGGGAAATTCTTGCTTAAAGTCAACTCTTGCTTAAATTCGAGACATATTTTTTTTTTTTTGGTCTGAGGTGTTGACTTTATCAGGATTTCACTGTAGATTCCCATTCATTTCTCGTTTCTTTCAATTGACAGTGTTTATCCATAACTAAGAAATTCATATAAAAGAAAGGATCTGCTTTCTCTAAAGCCTGTATTTTGTGTGCCTCCTTGCCTTGAATATAGTGTACATTAACTAGTCATAGACCGAGACATTTGTAACTAATTTTATGTCTTGTGACTGGTCCTAAGGAGTCCGATGTCAGTAACTATAATTTGAAAAAAAATGCCTTTGAAAAGTTGCGCTTTTTCTTCTTATTTAATATTTGATATCAACGTAATCAGTTTTAATATCTTTTCACAAACTTTTGGTGTAATTTCATAAAACCTTTACCGGTTTGGAAATATAGGAAAAGGCATTGTTGAGAATATCAAAAAAGGCATTGTTGAGAATATAAAAAAAGCATTGTTGAGAATATAAAAAAGGCATTGTTGAGAATATCAAAAAAGGTATTGTTGAGAATATCAAAAAAAGACATTGTTGAGAATATAAAAAAGACATTGTTGAGAATATCAAAAAAGGTATTGTTGAGAATATCAAAAAAGACATTGTTGAGAATATAAAAAAGACATTGTTGAGAATATCAAAAAAGGTATTGTTGAGAATATAAAAAAAAGACATTGTTAAGAATATCAATGCTTTGTAATACGGACATAGTGACATTGGACTCATCAAGGCCAGTCGTGACTCAACTTAATCTACTCGGTATTTCTGTGTAAATTTTGCACAAATTTATTTCCTCTGTAACACCTATGTTTCCCAAAGTTTTTCACTTACATCTTGAATCACCTCTTATACTAATTTTGATCATTGCTGATACAAATTTTGTTTTATTCAATCTCATAGCTTAAAAGTGAAAGAGTACAAAGCTGGTTTTTTTTTTTTTACTCTTCATATCACTTTACATCCGTCCTCCCTTGTTGGACTTGGACTTTGGTTCTATGGGATCGCTGTATGGTTGTCTTAACTCTGTCATGTAAAAAGATGTGGGTTTTCCCAAACTGTTTCATGTGGGTTTTCCCAACTCTGCTCAACCTCAATATATGGATTTTCCCAACTCTGCCCCACCTTATTATGGGGGTTTTCCCAACTCTGCTCAGCCTCAATATGTGGGTTTTCCCAACTCTGCTCAACCTCAATATATGGATTTTCCCAACTCTGCCCCACCTTAATATGGGGGTTTTCCCAACTTTGCTCCGCCTCAATATGTGGGTTTTCCCAAACTCTGCTCGGCTCAATATGTGGGTTTTCCCAACTCTGCTCGGCCTCAATATGTGGGTTTTCCCAACTCTGCTTAGCCTTAATATGTGGGTTTTCCCAAACTTTGTTATGTCAAAATATATTGCCAAATCAAATTTTTGGTTTATATTATGCATATTTTTTAAAACCAACCAGGCTTTCCCAAATAGTAGTGATGTATTTCAAAACTGTGCGCCCCCCCCCTCCTCCTCCTCATCCATGGCTAAATCAATTTGGTTATACAAACATTGATAAAATGTCAACACCATTTCACTTCAATCATTGTTCGGCTTGTAGAAAAGATATTTGAAAAATTTTGTGCATACCTGTGTTTGTGACTGGTTTGATTAGGTTTTTATTAAATTGTCAAAAAAGCAAATGAGCAATTGTTGCAAGTTATCTTTGTCTTAGCAAAGAAATATATGACCCCAATCTCAAAAACCCAGCTAAAGTTGGAAAATCTTTGTTTTTAGATGTTATACATGAACGAACGGAAAGCACAGAACTTCAGTCACATTTTGCAAAAGGCAGAATACCTTTTCTTTTATAGTTGTTTTTTTTTTATTCACTGAATATTCAATCCAAGGAGGTTGGATTGATTTTTAAGAACTCAGAAAGTGATAAACTGCCTGTAGCTCACAGCAGACACTCGGCGACTTTGGCTGGGTTTTCTGGATTGGGGTCAAATATGTTGAAGTTATATGAGGCTCACGAGAAGTGTCTACAATTTTACTTATTTTTTTTCCTTTTTTTGTTTCACTCACTATAGCATGATGAATTGTATGTACTCTATTTTTGTTGGAATGTAATGGGATTTCAAAATCATGACTAACATTATCTGTCCTTATCTTTTTGCCACAATGTTAGTTGTTTATGTTGCATTCTAATTTTCCTTTCTGTTTTCAAAGCACTAATGCAGATGTATGTATGCATATATAATGTACGTATGAATGCTATTTTATACACAGATCTGTTAAGATCATCTTAATTTTGTAAGACCCATGTCAAAAGTAATAAGTTGTGTTTTATATGAAAGGTTTTAAATGGGCAGTTTCGTGTTCTGTTTTCAGCCTTGAATCTAAGGATTAAAAATTACACCAGATTGAGCAAATATGTTTAATTTAATGATTTAGAAATACTTGGAACTCTTAAAAACCTCAAATACAATTGAACAATAGCCACGCTGTGAAACCGGTTATACATTTCAAGTTTCATGTTTAATCTAAACCAACTGAAAAGCTTTGATAAGTGATTTGTATTCTTGTTTAACTAGCATAAAAAAACAAAGCCAAACAAACAAGCAAACCAAGAGTAACCAACCCTGTATTTCATTTTGTTTAAATTAACTTCTATTATGACCCATGGCAAATCAAATACTTACAATGGACAGAAAACTATACTGAAAGTTAACTTTTTATCATGGAAAGAAAACTGTAATGAAAGTTAACGAAGGTTTTGTTAGGGAAAGAGAACTGCAATGAAAGTTAACTTTTTATAATGGAAAGAAGACTACAATGAAAGTTAACTTTTTATAATGGAAAGAAGACTACAATGAAAGTTAACTTTTTATAATGGAAAGAGAACTACAATGAAAGTTAACTTTTTATAATGGAAAGAAGACTACAATGAAAATTAACTTTTTATAATGGATAGAAGACTACAATGAAAATTAACTTTTTATAATGGAAAGAAGACTACAATGAAAGTTAACTTTTGAAGCAGAAAACGAAACAAAATTACTTATAACAAGCCCACAGGAAGTTTTGACATGGAACTGATACTGTGTATGGGGTAGAAAGATCGCCTTTGATTGGATGAAAAAAAACTGCCTTCTTTATTTTTCAATATTGTCAAACATTTTATGATGTCGTTTTCTTTCTTTTTCTCATTTTTGCACACTTCTACCTTTCTGCATATGTGGACTTTGCAATTTTCTGTGGAAACTTCATTTCTGTAACATGCTTTAAAACCTGCTGTAGAAAAGACTGCATGTACGTAGAGAAAATAAGCATTTTTAGAGCTTGATTTTATTGATTTGTTTCATTTATTTATTTAATTAGTTTTCATAAGTTGCCCTGCACTTTCTTTATCAATAGTTTATGTGGTAACGATAAAATCATAAACACTGCAGTGTTTTTTTTTAAATTATTTTTTAAAAAT
>BMAT01002526.1:220442-237532 GCA_019649035.1 Elysia marginata | reverse complement strand
GATTATAATGTTTCTTTAATGTTGCAACCAATTTACACTGTGTCACCTTAAGTTGTCTCTGAGCTGATGAAAATCATAGGCAGTGGCAAAACTAAACAAAATTGAAATCATTTTAGCAGCACTTTTGTAAACCCAATCAGGAAAACACAACTAAAGTCTGAAATTTTCTTTTTTTTTTGGATATTACAATGGACCAGGAAGTTATGTACAGAACTTCATTAATGTTCTGCAAAAGACAATGCATTTATCTTTAATACCTATTTTTGTGACTTTTCAAAGCAAAAGATTTGATATGTTTTTTAAAGAAATAGCCTATGGCTCAGAATGGGACTTAACCTGGGTTTTCAGGATTGGGGTCACATTTACTGACTGCCTGGTGGGGGATTCATCAGTCAACGAAAAGTTAAATATTAGACTTTGCTTTTGTTTTACCCAGGTTAAAGCTGTGGGTGACAACTTTGACGAGCACGACAACCGAGATAAATCCGTGCTGGACAAGCTGTGGGCCATCAAGCGGCAACTCGGAGACGATCTGCGCGTCTTCTCGCACGTCATGAGAAACGTCCTCTCGCAAGCGGATGTTGAAAGTGGCGGTGGGCATGCAGGAATGATGGGTGGGCGGCTCAGGAAGAGCCTGGTGGCCGTTCTCCCAAACCTCGAGTCAAGTTTCATCGAGAAGAGTTTCCAGATGGATAAAGAGCTTGCAGAAGTCAGTGGTTCTTTTTTGTTTGTTTGTAGTTGATTAGAATTCTAAGAAAATCTCCTGCTCAGAGCAGACCTTTAACTTTTCCTACAAGGTTGGAAATTCCTGCAATTTTTTTATGTTGCTCTATTAGGTCACCAGATGGGCAAGAAATGCTTATATTAAGGTCTAATCAAAAGAAAAAAAAATGTTTTCTTGACCATTTGGACGAAGAAAAAACCTAAATTTTATTGGAGGCTTTGTTAAATATTCTGTTATGGGCAATCAAGAAAATAGGAGGTTTTGTTATGATGGGGGTAAATTTTTGGTTTATTTTTCATCTTGGCGGTTTTTATCGGGGATGTAAAACTTTTAGATTTATGCGAATTTCAGCTTTTTTCCCTTGAAATTTGGGATTTCAGATCAATATTTTTTTCAACTGTTCAATGGTTGAACTAATAGCGAGGAACAGGATGCAACTTATGCAAACATCACAAATTTTTATACTCAGGTTGCTTTTTTACACATTGTAGGCTACTCTTTAGATCTTCTTATCTCTGAAAAATGGTTTTTTTGAATTGATTCAAAATGTAAGCAAAGGAGAGGAACAAATTTTTTTCTCGATAATTTTAGCATTAATTTTCGTTCTCACATTTGTATTTATTTGAAAGAAATCTTCTCGTAGAATTCATGCTTTGATGACAAATTCCTAACCTTAGGTTATTAGCTTCAATGAGCATGACGTTTTCCTCTTTTTCATAGGCGTACAATTATATGAACATCAAGATCATCACCAAAGAGCACATGCCACCCGACAGAACTGACATAAAAAATGACTTGGGTCGATTTTCGCAGTGGTGGATCGAAAACATTTTCTCCTACGCATGCCAGGTTTGTGATCCATTTTAAGCCTTTTAAGGTTAAAAAATAGGAACATTAACAAAATTTCTCATTTTCTATTCAATATATTGAGAGTTTTAGAAGCTATTGAGCTATTGCTTTTTTGCTCATGCCAAAATTTATTTTTACAACCACTCTGGACAAAGGTGAAAAGAGTAAATGTCATGAATGTCAATATGCTGTCCTATATTAGTCCTATTTTTCAATATCAGTCGTAGATAAAAAGTAAAAGGATTATGAATGTATTTACATATACCCTGTTAACTCCCAAAGGAGCAAGGTATCTGCCTACTCTTTTCCCATAAGAGCTAGTTTACCGCCCTAGGGTTGTTGCCCCTGGACCGGAGTCGCTGCCTAGATCTAACTTTCATCTAGGCCTCCCGTTATATACTTCCGGTTTGAAAGACATGAAGGGAAATAAAAAACTAGGTTAAGATTTTAATGAAATAGAATCAGATTTGTGGAGTAGACCTCTACTGAGAGTAGATTTGTTGCTGTTTCCCTATGTGTTAAGGCAAAAAAAAAAATATTTGCAGCTGCTGGATTTGTGAGAGCTCTGGCAGTCCAATGAGTCCAATGATTGTTATAAGAATTCAAACCTTTTTTTTGTTAAAGAAAATTTATGTGTGAGTCCAGAAAAATTACGTTGAACTTGTGCTTGTCCTTATACATCTTTAGACTTGTAAAGGTCAAATTTGGTGCTGATTAAAAAAATAAGTACCAAGTGTCATATTGAACTTCGTTACAGTTTATCATTTGAACGTTTATTTCCCCAAATGATTTCACAAAATACACCCTTTGAGTACTTAAAAAAAATGTTGGTTTTTTTTTTTAAAAAGCCAGCTTCGCTGTAAAAATTCACTCCCTTTCTCAATTTCAGCTTTTGCTACCATGTTACCTTAAAAGTACCCAAGTGCATGTGTTCTTAAATTCAGTCAAGTTTCAAAACAAACCAGAAACTCCTAGTATAACCAAAGAGAGAATTTTCTTTCCTTGGGGCGGCAGCTTTTACAGGTCTGGAAATAAAGGTTGGAGTGGGTGGAATCAGTTCAGTGAGGGAAAATATGTGATGTTTGCAACATTTTTTCTGTGTTTGATTTATAGGATGATGGAAAACTTTTAGCCGAGGGCCTAGAGCACCTCACTGTGCGAGATGTCGGTGACGCAGCAGGAGAGGACGGGGAAGAAATCTCAACTGGCGTAGCAGACCAAGGGTTGACCATCATGGCGAGAATAGTCGGCAGGTCTGTGATTGCTAATAACAAAAACTGCAAAAAATTGCAGCATAACAGTAACTTTCTTATTTTATTACACATTTCAACTCCTACAAGCATTTGGAGAACTAATGTATGTTTCTCTCTAACTCTCTACCTTGCTACCTACCTACCCACCCACCCATCATCTATCTAATCTACTGTTTCATCCATTCATAACCAGGCAATCCACTTACTTGTCCACCTACTCACATCACACCCAACAACCATCTGTTTTCTTATCCACCCATCAGCCAGCCAACCAGCCAGCCAATTAAACATCCAATAATTTTATTATCTATCCATTTCTCTGTCTATGTATCTGTCTGTTTGTTTATTCGGCCTGTTTAATTTACCCAGTCTATTTAATCTACACAATCTATACCCAATCTATTTAACCTATCTGTCGGTCTGTCCACACAGGTACCTCGGTTTACTCAGCGTGGTCCAGGTCTCCAAGACAACCAAACTCAGCCCCCACCACGTGGAGGCACGCTCCAAGGGCCAGATGATCTGGTACATCGGCAAGCGGTTCTCAGACATAGTGCTCACTCCGCACCAGAGAGAGCATGTGGAGCAAGATCATCGCTATGGTTACCTCCACGGCCCACCAGGGTCAGGCAAAACTGTGGTTCTAGCGGTGCGCGCTCGCAAGTAAGGGCAGCCACTCTCTGTCAAGGGATGCTTGAAATCTAGATACAAATACATGTTTTCATACCTGGTCTAGGGTTTTGTTTTTATTCTTTTAATTAGAGTTGTAATTATTTTTAACAAAATGGAGTTATTATAAATGCACTTTTCAAATCTGTAAATTTTCCGCAAGTGTTTAAAAATAAAAAATTTTTTTCAAGTCGCTCCCAAAGGCTCCCCAGTGTGCCAGAAATGACGTAGGCTTTAAAGAAAAAATTTTTTCTTTTCGTGAAATTTGTCAAAAAAGTTTATACAATAATTTGCAGGCTCTTCTTTTTTTTATTCTGCTTGTGTATTAATCTATAGCCGTTTGAAGTCAGGATGATTTGGACTACTGAAATATCAGCAAGAGGAGAAAAAAGTGTTTAAAGTTTAGACAGCAACAAAGATATTAAGTCCTTAGCAGCTTTAGCAATAAAACGAATAAAAGATTTAAATTTCATCATGAATTAGATGTAAAAATGTATAGAAATGGTTTTAGCATCAATATCTAAACAAAAAAAATAGACTTCTAAACACCCACTAAAATTTGAAAGCCTACATCTCCAAACTAGGCTCTGCGACATAAGACTCAATTGGATGGAACATGAGAATTTATTTTATTTTCTGTAAATTCATAGAGGTATTTCTGACTTCTTTCATGTTAGGATTTTTTTATTTTTTATGAATCAAAGATTTAAGATTTTTCTTTTTTTAAATTCACTCGTACCTGTGTAAATCTTTTGAATTATGTGGATTATTGGGCAACAAAGTTTGGACCTTTTTCAACATGGTACCAATTTACTTGGTTTCATTAATTTTTTTTCTTATGTTTTGAATAAAAGTTCCGGGAAACTTTATCCTCTGCTTATCTCACAAAACTGACCAATTTCTTTAACCAAATAAAAAAAAACAAACTAAAAATGTGCAGTTTTTTATGAGGCAATTCAAATACAAAGAACTGTCACTGGTTTTTGGCCAGATTTTTTTTTCTTTTAACCTTGAATGGTTAGATTAGATTCTCTTGTGTGATTTCACCTTGACCTTGTTGGGCATGCTTCTTACCCCAGGTGGATTTTGCATTACCACAACTTTGTTGTCATCATCAACATGTACCGCGGCTGTACGAAAGGAAGGGTCATAGGTCGCCACATGTACAACACCGTCACGTCAAACTTCAGCGATAACGTCCAGGAAAACTTGAAGAGCCATTGCCTAGAGGTAAAGGAAGGAAGTCTCTGAGCCCGATAATTTTTTTTTCTTTTATCTTAAACTGCAAAGTTTATGGGAGTTGTTTTAAGACGAATGTCTCATGTGTGTACAATTCAAAGAGTGGACTCCTTAGCAAGCTCTTTTGTGAGCTCCAGTAGTTTAACTAAAAAAAACTCTAGTGATAAATCTATGCCCAAAGACTCACCGCTGCTCAAGGGGAACTACTCTTATAAAGAGTTTTTGAAAGTTTATGTAACAGCCTTGCTATCTCTGGGTTCAGGCTGAATGAGTCTGATGTTGCAATTTTCAGTTTTAAAAGAGTTTTTGTTTTGAACATTGGTCGAAGTTTTTGAATGTAAACAAAAAATTAATTATTTATCAGTATTGTTGTGAAAAGATATTCTAAATTTGTTTGATTTAAAATGCAGAAAAAAAATAAGAAAAATAGGCCAAACATACATGTATATTGGTTGTATAATCATTAAAACATTAACTTTTTAAAGTGTTGTCAGCAGATTACTTTTTTTTCCAGCTCCTTAAAAAAATCTTTAAAAATTTTCATAGTACATGTATTAAGGTACCTTTATAACCTCATGTATCAGCTGAACTGATAATTAAGATGTGTAGAAAACCTTCCTACTATTCTTTTTTTTTCACATTGAGATAACTCTTTGACCATTTCGTTTTTTAAAGCATTCTCAAAAGTTATTTATTTACGTTGTGCAAAGTTGTAAATTAGAAGTAAAATGAACCAAGGTGATTGTCATTGAGTCATATTTTTTTAATTTATTTTTTTTCTAACTCGACGCAATTGCCGACAGTTTCCAGCTGATGTGGACACATTCTCTGAGGCAGACTTTCAGTGCCTGAACCATCAGATTCACAGCCAGTTTGGTGATGACCTGGGCGAGAACGGCTCCCGTCTGCTGTTTATCGTGGATGAGACGTACGTCCAGGATTACTGGAACAGCGTCTACCAACCCCTTAGGGAGAATTTTAAAGACAGTTCCATGTGGTGTGCTGGCCTTTTCGGAAAAGAGCCAGATGGGTTCACGCCTTTTGCTCTGACAAAGGTAGTCCTTAAAAATAATTTCATTGCTGTGACAGACCCCTTTTTTGGTTAGCTTGATATGAAGGTGTGAGGTGTACATGAGGTTGGTATTCTTGGGCATTGCTATGGACATACGATGTATATGTGAGACTTGTCGTGACGAGGTTAACTGTTTGTTGTGGTTCACCTAGTCTGTGCGTTGATGGTTCACGTCCAGAAATGACAACTTTATGTACACTGTAAATTAAGATATCACTGGCCTCAGCGTTAGCATGATTTTGAGAGATGTCAAGACACTACATTATCCAATTGTACAAAAAAATGACACTACCTCATTTATTCTATAAATTGCCTTTGTCATAAGAGAAAAAAAAAATTATTGCTGCAAATCGAGTTTAAGTTCCAATCAAACATCACCGGTAAGTTCGTTTGATTATAGAATTTGATGCCAACATAGGTAACACAGGTTCCCAACTCATTGCTGTCCAATGCAATAGGCATTTCAGAAACATATTCCCAGTTTTTAGCCCAAAGATTAGAAATTTTTATCTAATTTAAATAACTTACTTTGACTGAGATTACTATCCATCTAATCTAATAAGCCCACCCCCTTATTTCCTCTAAAGGTGATGCGTTGCCCTCCTGCTATTCAAGGGGTTCTCTGGCTTATTGACTGGGTGGATGCACGCAAGGAGTGCTACAGTGCAAACAGCGTGGATGCCAAGTTGCCGAGCAATGGCGCCCATGTTATCACTGTCCGCCATCACTCTCAGTGTGGCTCATGCTCTGCTCTGCATCCCATGCAGTGTCGGTGAGTTTTCTTTGCCAGACTGGCTCGTTACCTTGATACAATATTAATTTTTTCCTTGAATTGGTCTATTACTTTGATATGATCTCCTTGTATTGAAGACAGGAGAAAAAAAAATTTAGAAAGGTCTGGTTGGCTGTCCTTGATTCGATCTTGTGATATTTTTTCCCTTTAATATAACCAGACCTGGATTTTTCTTTGCTTTTCTTTTTTTTTTTCTGCTTCATTAGAATAAGAAAAAAAATTAAGATCCTATCCACATGGGTAAATGTTTCAATTGAAATTCATTTCTGTTGCCAAAGTTTGAACCAATGCTTTGGCAAAATTTAAATACACCTATTTACTTCCTGACCATTTGGACCTGAATGTTTCTTTAAAAATGATTTAGATAGAAAAGGCAGTTGTAAAAAAGTTGTCTTTAAAACGTGTAGAATTTGTTTATCAGATGACTTTTAAGCTGCAAATATCAAGTAAATGTGTAAAAATCAATATAATTATGGTGTTCTTTTTTCCCCTCCATGTATTGGAAGTAGGGAAAAAATATCACAACAACTTTACAAATGAGTCAGATTTTAAGAATTTTAATTTGAAAAGGTGTCCTATAAAAGTGGAGTTGTTTTTTTTCCCCCTATAATTCATATCGTCTCACAGATGTAAAAAATTGGTTACACCTTTCAAAACTGTGAAGTTCAGGTAAATGCGTTTTTCTTAATATCAATACATCATGACAAGAAAATTGTAACACACGACTCATTTGCCCTGGTCGCGAGGAAACAGAGGAAATTTTGTAAGTAAAAAAAGATCAAGGAGACTGTGACACAAGGTCATGTCTCTTTAATTTTTTGCTGGTGGACAAAGAATTTTAGGCCATAGCAAAGAAAATAAGACTGTCTTAGATAAGCTCTTATCCTGTGTCTCTTCCAACTTACATCATTTTCTACTATTCAAAATTATTTTTAATCTAAAATGGCCTTACGGCTTTAAAGAAATAAGGGAAAAGCGTAATTGAAAATCTGTCTTATTTGATGGTGGACAGCACAACCGATAAATTCTGGGTGTGACCGTTTATATATTTGTATATATATATCTTGTTCGATTCATATAAAATTTATAGCAAAGCATTATGGTGCATTTAAAAAAAATCATAACAATGAAATCACTGTGACAGCATGGTTACCTTTTATGTTATTTTTGAAAATGCTTTGTCCCCCATCAAGAAGTTTTGTCACAGCCTCCAGGACCAAAATTTTATAAGTGGATAAAAAAGTCAAGGTGAATACTTTTAAACCTTTTTCTTTATTTCGTACATGTTTTCCTCTGACTTGTGCAGAAACTGCGGACAGGAATTAGCCTCCCTTCTAGAGGAACTTGATGTTGAGAAGCCGGCAACGCCCCATCAGCGAGCGGACCTGAAAGAGTGGTCACTGCGCTGCTCCGATGTTCTCATTTTGGTTGGAATGCCGCGTTGGTTGTTCCGGTAAATACATCCATATACATATATAACTGAAACCAAGGCTGTAAAATGAAGTCTTGTGGCAGTGATAAGTTTTTACAGCAAAGAAGTTGATAAAAAAAGAAACTCTTTGAAAATGTAGGACTCGGCACCATACTTTTTTCCCAGGGCAGTTCAACTCCGACTTAATCAAAAAGGGGAATAGCTCTGCCAATGAATTTGTGCCTAAATTTTGTTTCTCTTTGAATGGTGTACTTTAAAAGTTTTTCCTATGACCTGAGCTGCTTAGTTTGACCTAAACAGCAGTTGTAGAATTTCCACAGTGTGGAATTGCCCCTTGTGGAATGACCCCAGTGTGGAATTGCCCCTTGTAGAATGTCGCCAGTGTGGTATTGCCCCAGGTGACCCCCAGGGGATTATTTGTAAAAAGCAGTGTGAAGAAGATGTGTGGTTAAAAGATTTTTCAGTTACAGTCAAACCTGCCCAATGCGACCGTTGAAGATCAAGAATGATTGGTGTCATGATGGACGGGCAATCGTGACATGCATCAGGCTCGTAGCCTGTAAACATCAGTTAATTTCATATCTGTTTTTAAGAGGCAAATAATTTTTCTTTTTGGGTTTGTGTTTGCTTCACTTGAAGAGAAGTCTACCTCTTTTTTTTTGTACTTTTGCCTTGTAATCTTTCTTCAATAACATCGTGTCTATTCTGCATTTTTTCATGGTATTTTCTATGCTACTGTCCCCCTGTTCTGTTATCTAATGGCATTTTGCATATTACTCATATGACCTTTAGACTTTTATTTCTAATTTTCTCTGATTTTTTTCTCCACTTTTTTATTTGCTGCAGCTTTCACAAAATAGTGAATGAGTCGAACCATCCTGGCTACCTCGACACGACCGTGAGCCGCTACCAGGCCTACATGCGCTGCTACCAGAACTCCCCTCTGCTCCAGGAACTCGAAGGTCGCGGTTACCCGGTCAGAGTCCATACTGAACTCTCTTGCCCGGGCCTGCTGCCCCCGAAATCTGCCGCTCGGCGTCCTGGCTCGGCAAGGTCAAAGGGCATGGCTGTTCCAGACAAGGAGGCGGAGGGTGAGCAGAAAGAGGTGCCGGGCCCAGACCCTTACCAGAAGATCAATGTGACCTGGGTGTACACGTACCAGGGCATGGAGAACAAGGTCATCATCTTCTTGCCGGGCGATCATGCTAAACCACAGGGGGACGATATCCCAGAGCTGTGGACAAACCCAAAGCTGAACATCCCGTGCCCTGGACTACTTAACGACCTCAAGCAAGCTGAGAATGCAGAGAACAGTTCCTCAGAATTGGGGGAAGTGAGTGAGATTGGACAAGGCAGCTGTGACTTGGACACAACAAACCCTGCTGGATGTTCTGGCCCAGAAAGTGTTGGAAGTGAAGGTAGTGATTCGGATAGGTCATCAGATAAAGACACGGACAATGAGGAGGCGGCGACAGCTTTTCTGACTCAGTCCAGGCGTATCCGAGATTCGGATAAATATTTCCGTAAAGAAGACGTCGATTTTTACGGCAGATGGGACAAAAATAACCTTCTGATCGCCGGCTCACGCAGTACGTCCCTCTTGGTGATGGTCACCCCTGGAGCGGAACCGCTGCACATCGAGGCTTTGAAAGAGCTTCAGCAGGAAAGCCTTGTCAATGGATAGTTTAAGCGGAGAATCTTTAAGACTGGCACCTCCTGAGTTGAACAGGATGCCTTGTCTCTGTAAAAAGCAAATGTTGAAACAGTGACCTGAAACTAGTCAAAAATTGTAAACTTGGACTCTCTATGTATTTGTTATATTTTGAAACTGTTGAGGCTGGCCTGTGGTAATTATGGCAGATACAATAAAAAGCTGAAAAAAACAATTATGGGTTTCTCAGACAGAACTCAGATTATGGTTTTAAGACAACCTTAACAAAAAAAGTACTTAATTCTATTTTCTAAATAATCTCTCTCATTTTTGTTGCCAGTGAAAAGAAACAGTGCTGCTGTTCTTATCGAGCTCACACAATCTCACCTAGATCTTGTATATTTTACCTTAACGTGATTGATTGTAATGGCCTGTCAGGCTTTATTCTACCCAAGAAAGATCTACCGAGAAAGTTAATATGGGAATGTCTGCAAGGTCCAATACTTTTTCTAAAAGTGTCTAAATGCGAGGCAGCTTGGGTGAATGAGGCACAAGTTGCTGCGACCACTATGGAGGCAGAGCCTTATAAATTAATAATTTGTTATAAAACAAACTACATTGCACTTTGTTTGTCTCCACAGTGAAGTTTTTCAGGATATAAAAATGCTAGAGCCATAGTTTTTTTTAATCTTCTTGAAGGCTATAGAAAACTGTTTTACCAAATATTAATAACTCAAGAATTCAAAATTCTGATTTGTGCTAGATTGACCCCAGATGCCTTTATAAAGTGCTTTAGCTCCAGTGTCACTGTTAATTGTTGTCGGCGGCTGTTGCCACGGTCGGACGCTGCTAGCCACAGAGATGTCACTGGTGGGCTGTCCTGGCCAGCCGCTGCGCTCCTGACGTGACGCTGGTAGTTTGATCAGCATACCTGGCCACTGTTAGTTCAACAGCAACGTTGTGAGGCTGAGACAAACGGTTGAGAACCTGTCAATTTGTTAATAGTGCTAGATCTTGTAGTGAAGACTATTTGTTGCAACTCAAAAGAATAGACTATACAAATGTCTTGTGCCCATTACGAATGAGTCGGAATTTCTTTGCTTGAAATACGCCATTTATAGATTTATTCTTTCTCTCTGCATTTTAAAATATCAAAAATTTTAATATCTTTCCAAAAAAGTTATTGATAGTTTTATGAATTTTTTTTTCATATTTGAAAGCTTAGAAAAATTGTTTTGTTCAGTATATTAAAAGTTGTGTCGGTGAATTCTGACGCACCCGACTCATTCACCATGGGCGTGAGACAAATATTTATTTAACTTTGCAAATAAAAGAGTTGCAGTTCTAGATCAACAATATGGACTGCCAATAAATTTTCTGTGGGGAACATTTTAGCTCATGGCTTGCAATGAAAAAGCATTTGACATTTAAACATGTTTGATGATTTCATATATATTTGGCTAGGTGTTTGACATACTCTGGTCTTAGAGTGTAATTTTTACTCTAATCTTTTCTTTTTTATTTTGTTTAATTTTGAATTTCTGGATGAAGCCTGGATATTTCTTTCTTCCAGTCTAAATGAGTTGGATGTTACAGTTTTCACATGGCAAGGTGTTCATGTTTGGAACATTGAAACATTTTGCTTAACTTGGAAATATCAAGATATTAAAATAAATGATGAGGTAGTCAGTGTGAAACAGGCAAAAAACACTCAGATTAATTAGAATTTGAGCCCTTGAAATATAGTAAATGTTTGTACTATTTCCATTGTTTTTAAAATGAAATATCTCAAGATGTATGTTAGCTAGAGGTATTATTAATATTCAACCTCTTCAGGCATAGAAAATATTTTTGATGAATTAACCCAATATGTCACATTTCAAACTAGTGCCTGGTCTGCCCTGGCTCTTTCTCAATTATCCACTTTGTAGAAGATTTCTTTTGATTTAAAAATATAAAGATGCCTAATTTACATCAAGTTTGTTAAATTTTATTCTCGAAGCAAAACCAGCCGTGGAAATGAAGTAAAAAACTAATGAATGCCAACGACGTATGAAATGCAATCTGATAAAGTGAAATACATGGAAGTTTTTTCTTATCCAAGGCAGTGCCTTACAAGTCTACTTAATGGCTTATTCCTTTCAGTTTATGATGATAGACTTAATATATATATTGCTTGTTATTTTTGCCATAGTATATTTAGCTTGAGTCCATCTTTCATGCCTTTAAACTGCACTTGCCTATAACAATCCATGCTTAGCTAAGCTTTATTATTTAATCCAGAGATCCTATTCACCTTTGAATTTCAAATATAGAAGTGAATTTATTCAAGTCATCCTATACTTTTTAAGTCTTTACCAAAACTTTTTTCCTGCTTTTGTTCTCAAGACAAATGAAATTTATTTATGTTACCATCAAGCGAAGAACTAACTATTTGAAAAGACTTTGATGTTTAGATATTAAGTTCTTTATAAGTGTTTGTTGTCATAACACTATATCTGCTGCGTACCTGTGTATTTGGCAGAGATTTCAACATCGAACTCGTTAAAAAACTTCGCACTAGTTTCAATACTTTGAGATCTTTTTTGAGCAAGCAGTTTTTGAAACTCTTTTGTAAAGAAAAACCAAAATTATTATTATAATTATGTTAGAAAAATGGAAAAAAAAATGGTAAAATTTGACTTGTTGAATATTTGTACCATTATTTTTCGTGTTGCACAAGTTTTTCACCTTTGTCACTAAATTCCATAATAGTTTTAATTGTTGATTTTGCAACATTTCCTCTCTGTATCATTCCCTAAACTCTTACACACAAAAGGTAGCGTGACACCCTTTGTAGATTCCTGTACAACAACTGACCAGCTTCGCAAGATGTCCTTTTGTATTCCACTCAATATTAAGTAATGTGAAAATTGTGTGATAATCCTGGCACTGACCCGCTGGCAAGACTGACAAAATCATGGGGATGATTATCCACTTTAATAGCAGAGGGCCAATTCCAGGATTAAAACTCATAAAATTTACAAAATGGTTATGATTTTAGACAAGGTGCAATCTGGCTGTAGTGGGTCAACCCCTCCATTTGAGGTTATTTAGACTATAATATGCTTTATGGATAGAAATAAAGAAAAACCTATGACAGAAAATATCTTCTTTGGATCTATTAGTAAAGGATCTGAACTCATTCTACAATGTAAAGTATCAGTCGCACACAATACAAAGGTTGAAAAAATTGTGAAGGAAAAAAATATTTATGACGTCGCCAAGGTGAATGATTGGGATGTCGCAAAATATCACAAATCAAAATGTTGCTAGTTTGACTCCCAAGCCTAAAAGATTTTGTGAATTTCTCAATATATTTTTTCGTGAAAGATGTTGAACTTTTTGTTGATTTCAGATACAGAGGAAAAGAAGAACAAAAAACTTTTAAAGAAGGTTTTCTCAAGTTTTATTTCAGACTATTTTGCCATGGTCTTGAGACATTTTATTATTTTGGGTACATTGTTTTCCACGAGTTAAAAGATTGCTCACTTAATGTCAGATGCAAATTTTAGGAAGAAAAAGCTTTTAATGTATTTATGTCTATATACATGTTTACATTAAATTTAAAAAACAAAAGCTTTTACATATATGTGTTGCTCAATATTTGCGTAACTGAACAGTTTGCATAGGGCATGGTTTTTACAAAAAGTCATTTTGCTATAAATATTTTGAAAACAAAATCATATTTTTCATTTTGTATTATGCTATAGGAAACAAAAGCAAAAATAGATATATATATAGATATGAAGTTGAAGTTTACTTCAACAACCTTACATTTAATTTTCTTTTTTTAGTTTTACAATTCTGTGGTCCATGCGTGAACCTGATAATTCACATGGATGTGACACAGAGATATTTCCCGGTCAAAGTTTCGCTTTTACAAGGAACATATATATAAAGGATTTAGGGCCTTAAACACAATGTACTACAACCATTTAATTATAAATGTAATAAAGTAAAGTACATTATTGAATTCTTGCTTGTACTTTCATCTCATTTTTTAGGAACATTTGGGTCATCAGGTTCATGCATGGGGCTACAGAATTCTCTGGAAATGATGTTAGCCAATGGACAGATGCTATGGAAAAATTTTCCAGATGTAGATAACCCTTCTTAATCATATGTAAAGATTCTTTGGTCACACAAAAATACTGGTTTTTTTTCTTTTTGAACAGCCTTAAAACCTGAAATTTAGCATAATAGTTTTAATAAAAAAAATTGTATTGTTACAATACAATAGCTGAAAGTACCAAAGATATTGGTTGTAATTTTTAAAATTTACAAAACTGAAATGTTTTTGACATTATTACGAATAGCTAGGTACAGGTTATTGAGGCTAATGATAGGTGGATAAAATTGTTGATTTTGTATGTATTACATGTTTACCATGGTATTACTTTTGTTTGCCTTCTTCCAGTATTCAAATATTATTTATAATATTCCACTGCCTGGCCAAGCTTTCTGTCATTTCTTTTTTTTTAATTCTTGCAGAGAAAAAAATCTTAAACAATATTATAAAACTAAGCAAAAGGGACTTTTTTCTTTCTCTTTTGTTGTATGTGTGTATTTAAGTTAGTTTTTCATTTATCCTTCTGAATCTTGAAAACTACAGAGGTTGGGTTGAAAGACCCTTGGTTTGAGTTGAAGCTTTAAGATTACTTTAACAACAAAACATGAATGAACCAAAATAGCCATAACACCACATCAATTGGTGTGGTCTTGTGGTAGACGCTTGGCTTTCGGATCAAGAGGTCCGGGGTTCGAGACCTGCTTTCGGCAGGTCGACTTTTAGTCCTTGAGAAAGGCTATTTACACACATTTGTTTGCCTCACTCATGCTTTAAACGAGTACCCGACTATAGGCAGTGAAAAATCTTATCAGAATGCTAGAAGGATGCGCTTAACTAGCTGCTCCTCTGTGAGTTCAGAAGGTACTTTGGTTCGGAATGGCCTGTAGGGGAACCCATGTAAAGCACTAGTAAGAGCACATTAGTGGATGTGCTATATAGAAACGCTCTTTAAGACGCTCTTTTACATCTCTTCTTGCCACTTTATTATTTCTTTTAGTTTATGTATGAAACCATAAATGGCAGTATCATCAAATTTGGACCAAAGTAGCATTTTTTTTATAAGCTGCCTAAGTCTTTCTGCAAATGACGCTGTTTGCCGTCAAGTTCGGCAACATAGATCACTTAACAATGCTACTTACAGTCTAAATTGTAAAGGGGCAATGTGGTAGAGTGGTTAAATCGGTGGTGTAGGATCCATCTGACCTGAAGACATTGAAGGAAAAACTCTTGGTTGAATCTAACCATCGCCATGTTTTGTTCTTTTTTTTGTGCAGCGTGGCAGAGTGGTTAGTGTGTCGGACTTGAGATCTGGAGGTCGAGGTTTCGATTTCCGACCATGTCATGTTGCAATTGCCTTGGGAAAGCAATTTACCCTAACTTTCCTCAGTCCACCCATCTCTAAAATTGGTACCTTGCTAAAGGCAGTGCTTGAAATTTGTGAAATGTTAGTATTTGAGCGCCTGTTGCAGTAAATATGTAAAGACATGAGACTGCCTTCAGCGGTGGAGGACTCTAACATATGTAGTCATTATTATTACATGTATTATCATCATTATTTTCTTGTCTTTTTCATGTGTATGTGTGTGGTTTAGGTTTTCAGTTGCAGTTGGATGCAGCCTGTCTCTCATGTGCTTGCTGATCACCTGTCATGGGATGTCTTCGCTTTTAATAACTACCAAACAGCTTTCGGTGTTTTTAAAGTCTCATAAAATTTGGTCAATTTTGTGAAACACGTCGCAGAAAATGTGTGTTAAAAGGCAAGAAAAATTAATTGCATGTCTAAGGGTACCATCGAGAAAACGAATTGGCTATCAATTCTACACCAACGTGAGATCCTAAAAAAAACTGAACTATGTAACAGATAGGTGATTGTGATAACTTACTTACAATAATATACACAAAGATAGTAAAACATCAACACTGGAATATACGTTATAAAACAAACCTGTAAATTATGGAAAACTGCAAAAAATATGACAAAAATGTAAAGACTTATGTAAAAAAAAATAACACAAAATTGGTTAAACTAATCTAGGAAACTGTCACGCGTTCACTCAAACATAAACAGAGAGACCAGCTACCCAATCTCTTCAACTTCCCTTGAGGCTTCTCGAAAAAGAAACAATCTAAAATAGTAAAAAAATGGAACTCCGGGGATAAAAAAAAAACACCAAAAGAAAACATAAAACCAAAAACGCAGATGTCCAACATTTAAGCCTGGTTTACTAGAGGTTCTAGGATATGTTTATAACGTGTTTTTAAACACGAGGTTCCCGATAACAAAGTTATATAAGAAGCGTCCCACTAGAAAATTCAAAAGGTTCTTTCATTAACTTTAAACTTTAAAAAGATAAGAATCTACCTCGCTTCAATAATAACTATTCTATTTATGCTTAACCTTGTTTTTAAAGGCTCACCTCAGTAACGTTATGCAGCCCCAACCTTAACCATTACTTTATCATGAACAGTTCTTTGCGGCCAAGAGTTAAGTGTATGTATTAAATTACTTTAATCTTTACAGACAAACTAATATTAAAAAAAAAATTATTGCTGAGCATCACATTACCTAGCCTATGCTTAGCTTGGGATGTTCTGTCTCTGTCATACAATGGATGTTTCTGTTTAATGCACTACGCGTGACGCAAAACAGAGCAAGTGGGAGGGGAGAAGGGGGAGGGGGCAAACATAACTTTGTATTAGAAAACTCAAAATACACAGAGAGCGTAAGAGAGACTAAAGAAAAAGCTCGAGTTACGAGTGGGGGCCGCGGGGTTGTGTTGACTGTAGTGAATAGACCATGAAGTCAAAAGGTGGAGCACATGAGGGGAAAAAAAGAAACAAACTTTTAAAAAATTTTTGTTACGATTAAAGACGAATGAACAAATGTACTCAGTGAGAGCAAACAAATTCTTTATAGATATAAAGATAATGAAGCTGACATATTAACCGGAGATGGAAAGATACTGGGGGAATCAAAGGGGAGCTAACGACCCAATCAGAGAAAAGAAATCTCGTTGATCTAGAGATTGTGACAGACTGACGGAAACTTGTTTTGAAAGAACGAAAATTCAGAAGAAAACAGCAACAGTAAAAGAAGAAAACATGGCGGATGTGTTACAGTTGTGATATTGTTGATGTTGAGGATGATGATGATGCTGATAATTTTGATGATGATGATGATGAAGGAAAGAAGAAGAACGAGGGAAAGAAGAAGAATAGGAAGAAGAAGAAGAAGAAGAAGAAGAAGAAGAGGACCTACAACAAATTAAAAAAGAAAAGAACATAAGGAGAAAAAAT
>BMAT01002526.1:23769-36813 GCA_019649035.1 Elysia marginata | reverse complement strand
CTCTCTATCCGAAAGCCGAGCGTCTACCACTACACCACGACGCCACACTGACGCCAGATAACCCGTCTTTCCTTCTCACCCGCAGCTGTAGTTCATGAAGCTCTGTCATGTTTCACCCAGCAGTGAACAATCTAGGGGCGAATTTATTCCTTTATTCTTATTTAATTAGTATTGTGAAATAATGTAATATTCTGAATACCATCGCATCCGCGTAAGGTAGACCTACAGGGAACAGAATAGTTATCATAAAAGTATCCAATTTGAGTAGCTTCAGACTTTATTTTTCAGACTATATTTCTACGTTGTCTTTGCTAAATTAAAGGGTTGTTGCGTAAACCCAAAGTGTAACAGTATGCCTAAAGAAAAGAAAAAAAAAACAAAGTAAATTCATAGAGAGCGACATAGAGAGACAGAGAAAAAAGCACAGAGGTAGATAACAACTATCCTTACGGGGAAACCTTGGATTATTGACTCTTATCTATGAGTCATGATGGGCAAGGCGCGTACAATACCTACCATAGTTAGGCCAGGAAAGTGTTGACTGGCATGAGAGACTTGGAAAGTCCAGCCAAAACGTCGTTGCCATGGCAACATTTCACCTGGCACGTCAAGGTTTTCATTAGGGACTGAAAGTGAAAGGTTAAATCAATATAACCCAACGCACCCTTCTCACCTGTCCACACTATTTCTCTCTGCTTTCTCTCTCTGTCTCTCTCTCTCTCTCTCTCTCTCTCTCTGTCTGCTTTCTCCCCTCCCTCTCTCTGCTTTCTTTTTCTCCTTACTGTCTTTCTCTCTCCTTCTCTTTTTTCCTCATTCCTTTTCTCTCTCTCTTTCTCTCTCTATGTCTGCTTCTCTCTCTCTCTCCCTCTCTCTCTCTCTCTCTCTCTCTCTCTCTCTCTCTTTCTCCTCTCCCTATTTTCTTCCTTGCTCAACCTGACTGCGATGGCGGATAAAGGCAAAACTAGTAAAAGTTGAAATGTTCTCATAATGAGACCCATACAACGAAAACAAGCTTCTGCGTACTTTCAAAGGTATTTGTAACCATAACATGTTTTGGTCAACGTGAGCTCTTGTTTTGTCATGCCCTCACATGTCTTCACATCTGATGCTGTACTTTTTGATTAAAGCTCAACGTATAACTAGCCACCAGGCTGCTTTCTATCAATCCTTGACAAGTTGAAGCTTAGAATTAAAATTCCTTAGCCTACAGAGGAAAAAAAAACTGGACGGAGTCACAAAATCTGTTTTTTTTTTTACTAACTTATTCAAACTCATATAGAAAGTATGACACGAATAGTTTTGTCAAGTCAGTAACATTCAAAAAGTATTCGAGATAGATTTTAAAACCTAATTCTTCTTCCCAACGGATCACCTTTACTATTAGTTTAGTGTGTTATACTTTCTTAGCCATTGACTATTATTTTTTTTTAATTTGTCTATTCAATGGTAATTAAAAGATCGAACATAATAGAAAACCCTAAATGCTGGTCTTAAACCTCTCAGGAGTTGATTTTATTTTACTTGGAACTAGAATTATGTTTCAGCCACTCTTTTTTACCTAATTTTTTAAAATAAAACTTTGTGGGTCTTGAGTTCTTTATTAAATGATAGATCTCACTGCTGCCAACGAAACGTGTATAA
Source organism: Elysia marginata (assembly GCA_019649035.1). NCBI lineage: Eukaryota > Metazoa > Mollusca > Gastropoda > Plakobranchidae > Elysia > Elysia marginata. Next base: position 35,172 of record BMAT01002526.1, on the reverse strand, counting down.
AAATCAAATATACGATACACGGACAGCCTATTATTTTAAGTCGAAAACAGATAAAAAGCAAAAATCAAAACGACGTTATAGTTTCAGTTAGCATCCAACCTATTTGCTTGAACTTTCCACCCCGTTTCTGCCTCTCTCAGATAACCCTAAAGATAAAGACGACATAGAAAATATAATAACAGTGGAATCCCTCAATTAGGAACCCCTCCAAAAAAGACCACCCCACTTGTGTGCCTTCAACTTTGAGGACGTCTGATGATATGGGTATAAGCCTAGTAATTTAACCCCTGATGTTAGACCCCCCCTCTTATAAGTCCTGTTTTTTCCCAACATTTTTGCAAGTCTTTATTCAGAGGCGTCACTGTATTACTAAACATACTGTTATCAGAATACAACTGTGAACATGTGAACACGTCAAAAATCGATAACTGGCCTCTCTCGACACAGAAAAATATATTAAATTTTCATGAAATGACTCGAGAACATTGTGAATTATTCATTAATTTTCAATCTTAACTTATTGTTTGCAAAGTCATGTACAGGCATACAAAACAGCCATCTGTCTGTCACGAATCGATATCATTAAAAAAAAAAAAAACAAAAACAAAGCAAGAGACGGGTAGTCTTTTGTGCCCAATTTGAATTTCAAAAGCTGTCTGCGTTTTAAGGAGCGTAATGCAGTTGCGACATGGTATAAGTTATGTTTCTCTAAGTGGATAAGCGGTGGGTGCTGACGCATCTATAAATCGAAGGTTCGGGTCATACTAAAGGCAGACATTTCGGGCATTTCCACTTCAAAGCCTATATCTCTCTACTGCTAATTTCATACCATTAAAATCTTTCAACCATCTGCCTTTTTTGTTCGTTGCTTGTTAGAGGATGTTTCTGTCTTTTAGAGGAAGACGTCGGTATATTGCTTGTTTCTGAAATATCCTAGCATTGCGTTTACTGATAAGCTTTCGATTTATCTTCATGCAAGGTTCTCGTCTAATAAAGTCTGGTTGACCCCCCCCCCAAAAAAAAAAAAAAAAAATATGGTTTTCTTTTTCCTCACGAAGTATGTGCCTTATTTTATATGATACCTCCTTTCTACTGCCTACAATGACGACGAAAGAGTGCTTTTTGAGAACACATTTTTATTTTTTTGTCTCCCTCCCTCCCCGCGCCCCACTCTGTGTGTTATGGTCTGAATACTGTTTCTGCTTCGGCACCATGATTCAGCTGTTTCTTTTTCTCGCGGTAGAGTTTTTTAAAAAATCGATGCGAAATAGAGAACTACAAAGAACACTTTAATAAACTCTGGTTTTAATAAAGGTTTAGATATTTTCGCGCCTGAGATATGCAGCGATGCATGGAGATTTTAACTGAACTAACTCCATGTAGATCTAGCCGCTTCGCTATGTGAAGCCAAGTAGTGCAGTATGTGAAGTTATATTGATACGCATGGGTGGGTTTGGAAGTTGGAAATAAAAAAGTCATGAATACTTGTTTCAGATCGAGTGATTATAAATTCTATATTTTCATGCATGTGGAAATTTTAAGTTGAATACGGAAAATGATTTTTTTTTTCAAACCAATCTGATTCGTATAACCAGTGGCTTTTTTACGATGTTGTTCTTTTATGGGGTTGTTGATGTTTTTGCCGTTGTTGATACAGCTTCCATTTCATAAGGGGAGTTTCCCCCCCCCCCACCCCTAAACCGCTATCAAGAAATAGGATGAAGAAGTTTAGCGCAGATTATCTTTAATGTCAGTTCTATTCAATGTAATATCTATCAATATTAGAGCTCTCCTGCATCCGCCGTAATCAGCCTTCAACAAAAAAGACTTAAGAGCTTAATTCAGTTCTTTACAGGAACATTCGTTGTTTGAATTTTTTGGGTTTACTGATTGCCGTTCGGAGTCGCCCAGAGCCGTTTCATCTCTTCTTTAAAAGGACGTAACTCTAGATTTTGCTAATTAATTCTAATTGCCGCCCGGATTCGCATGAAGCTTTTAGGGAAGAATCACATATTGTTGTAAAAGACATAAATGCTCATGGATCTTTGAGCCCCTTGCTTACGTCGTATCTTCTCTGCAAGTGGCTCATCAAAGTTTTTCAAGTCGCCAAACTAAGGTTTTTGTTTTAGGAATCCAAAAATATACCAAAGTCCTATACAACTCTATTTTTTTCACTTTGATGTCGTCGTTGAAAGTTCCTGTAGAATTTGACTCTTGCCCTCTGAGTAAGTAGATCGCCTGTTAGCAAATAGGAACGCATTTTGAAAAAATCTTCCCAGTGTTTAGTTTATTGGTTAGAACTGTGAACTCTGACCCGCTGGAAATTCAGATCCCTTTAAAATCTTCTTCAAAAAATTGTTCGTCTCTCATCATTTGTTTCAAACAAATTTTTTGGAGGTTTGTATCCGAAAAGCTGTCAAGGATTGACCAGGCCTAATTCCATCTTTCATATCATCTGGTCCTTCTAAAAAAGCTTGCTTCCAGTTCCTTACCGTCTGAACAGACGGAACATTTTCTGAGGCTCAAACAAGGACTCGAGCTTTGTGTTCTTATAATTTCTCGTTTCTCCTTAAAGCAGAAAATTTTATTTCATACTGTCACGGATGGCAGATGTTGAAAACATTTGGTTATAGTGCAATGATGTTTGTCGTTACGCTTCGACAAGCTCTAGACAAATGGATGCAAATCTGTACCCCTATATTATAGACCTTCAAAGTTATAATATAAATTTAAAAAAAAGGTTATGCTTATACGTGCAACACTTTATGCATCAATTATAGCACTAGCGGTTTGTACTTTACAAGGTAGGAATATTACATGAAGTTTGTCTCGTTCTTTAGAAACACATAGATGCCCAAACCAACTTAGAGAAGGTTGCATTACATTGTTATAGTTTGTCGTTTAACTTGTGGTGAAGAACGCACTATAACAAACAAAAAGGCTTACTATGAATTTGTTTTTGCTCAGGAAAACCAAAAGGTAAATAATGCCAAGGATAAAAAATGAGATATATGTATATACTTTTAAAAGGCTGATTAAGTGTCAGCTGTGGATACTCAAGTTTTAAGTCCTGGTGAATCTAAAGATATTTCTGCACTGAAAGGCTTCATGTTTCACAAAAATTACGATCATCAAGGATTTTAGAAATTGTTAAAAAAAACATTGAGCTTTAAATTGATGCAGTTGTCCAAACGTAAAATGCCCTTCTCACCATTTCTTTTTTTTTCACTTCGAACCAATAGAAAAAAAGTAAAAGAGCATTTTATAGAGCTCCCAATCCAATAATATGCTCTAAGCGCTTTGCATAGGTTCCCTGATAGATCATTACCAACCAAACTACTTTCTGAACGCAGAAAATAAAGCACATCAGTCTAGTACTTTGACATGATCTTCTTCCACTGCCTATAGTCGGGTATCCTTAAACGCATTGAGTGATGCGAAGAAAATGAGTCTAAATAGCCTTTCTCAAGGACTAAACGTTAACCTGCCGAAAGCAGGACTCGAACCCCAGACCTCTTGGTCCGAAAGCCAAGCTTCTAGATTTAGACCACGACGCCACACAACAGAAAGCCTTATCTCAAGTTAATAATTAATATAATATAAATTTTGATGAAGCAAAGTGCAATTAGTTCAGCAAGACATAGGGAATTAAGAATAAAAATAAAATACTAAAAGGGAGGTTTGTTTACGTTTTCCTGGGGCCGGAAACCAATATTGATTGTTTTACTTGGAACAGGTGCAGTCCTAATGGGTGTCCATAGGAGGATTAGGCCTGACGGTTTGATATAAATTATGAACCACACGTATTTCAACTCAATACACAGGTGACAATTGTACGAGATCTGAATCTCGGTTGGTGTAAAAAAAAAAAGGTTTCTTGATATTATGAATGTACAGAAGATGAATAATTAGATGTTCGACTTAGCAGTTTCGGGTCAATAATGCTCACGTGCTTAATAACGGTGTGTTTTTGTACGTTACGAGACTAATACTTGTAAACGCGTCAGAGGTAAGTCGTCAGCCGAATTTCCTGGTCAAATTTTATATCTACGAAAAGGCCTGTCGTCTTATGGACATGGATATTTTTTTTTCAATAATTTTGTTTTTGAATGTGACAAGGATGAATCCAGGATAAAACTTGAGAAACAATTCAGATGTTAGTGTAATGTGTACTTAATAAATAAGTTAGCAAAAGAAAGGTCTTTGATTTATTTGAGTGAATGCAATTTCCTGTGACGCATATTGCATACTGGAGATTTCAGACCGTCTCGGACCATATACTTTGAAAAAAATTGCCACTATGTATAACCTACATATCACCGACATATCACCTACATACACTGTTTTACATGGGAACTCCCCATATGAAAGCAAACATGGATCACAGGTCCAGAAGTGGGCCAGTGTCCTACGTCGAAGATACGTGTCATTTGAAACGACCTTCATGAAACAAGCTTCGTTGATATTTGCTGAGCGAAACGTCTTTATTTACACAATTTTCATGCGATGAAGGTCAATAAAAAAAAAGCAAATTTCAACTCATTCAGCTCAAAAGCGAATTCTATGGACAGAAATTTTTAAAAAGTTTTTTTTTTCGTTTGAATAGCTGCAGCGCCTTCTGTAAGACAGGCTTAAAGATTTTCAAGATAGGTGCCATAGGCCTACATTTCAAAAGGCTTAGTGACCCTGGCTATTAATTTTTTAAATTTGCAATTTGCCTTTAGAAGGAAATCTTCGCCAAGATCTATGCACGTAGACAAAATCTTATGGTTTTTCCAGGTACGAAAACGAAAAATACATGGAACGGAGATGTATAATTAATTTGGGCCCATGCCTAGCTGACAATTTTTGAATCATAAAAACCCGAGTTTTTAAATTATTCGACGTGTTTTTGACAAAAGTTTATCATACGTTAAATGTCTGGTCAGATACGTATCAGCGTTATTTTCACAAGCATTGGTTTTTCCTCTGAACTCATCTTTATGTCCGTGGATCTGTTTGTTTTCTCTTTGTGTCTTTCAAGTTCAAATTACAAAATCCCCTGCTGCTACATGCGATTATTAGGTATCTTTTCTCCAGTCAATTGCCTATATCATCTCACTTTTTACTTACCTCTATCTCTCTCTCTCTCTCCTATCTTTCTGTCTTTAAATATTTTTGTCTTTCTGTAATATCCTCTCTCTGAACACGCGTCTGATCATATAAGATGTGAACCAATTAAGAATTTTTGTAATCAGCAGTATCTTTTCAATCCTTGGCTTCGACATGAGGGATACCTTGTTTTTTTTGTTTTCTAGCAAAAACCGTTTTGGCGCTCTACTTTTTAAAAAGGACTCAAGAGCCTTTACAAATCCTATGTTTAAAAATTCCTAACCATGCCCACTTTTTAAAAAGTTTAAATAAAATGTAAATATATATAAAATTTATATCTTTAATTCGATTACCTTCATATTGAGCTGAAAACTATTAATTGCAAAGTATTAAAAAACATATAGAAGTTGCTTCAAATAATTGTTATGAAAAATTGGTGCAGGTACTTGAATATCGAGAAATACAATCAAGGTGCGCTTGATTATAGTGTGGAAAAAAAAGTTTATGAAATTCTTTTGTACATGAACAAAAATATATACCGTATCGAACTAAAAACTTTTGTTAGTTTTGACAAATCCTGAAAAATTTCTGTAACAGTGAAGATGTTTTTTTTCTGTTTGTTTTAGACTAAAGAGCATCAGTGATGGCAGCACCTACAGAGAAGGATTCCGGTTGGGCCTGGGTGGTCCTGGTTGCTAGCACCATCTCTCTGTTCATCTTCGTCGTCCTCTCGGCCTCGATCGGATTCTTTCAGGTAAGATTAGATAATCTATTGATCGATTGGTTTGGTATCGATTTTGCTAGTGTTTTTTATGGCTGAGATGCGGATAAAAGTAACGGTTTGACGCAAGAATGGGTAAGAAGGGGGAGAATACAGCTTTTGAAGAGTAAAAAAAGTGTTTTAAATGTACAAATTTGAAGGATAGATTTCAAGGTTGGCGACTATATGAATAGGCAGAAGGAATTGTCTAATTGCGGGTAAACAAGTAAGTGTTGATAGGCATACATAGATAGAAGAAGAACAACTACATTAAGATATGAAGGAGAAAACTAGTGAAAGACATAGATAGGCAAACGAAAAACGGAGATAAAAGGGAGATAACTAGTAAAAGAAATAGGTAAGCTACAGAACACCAAGATGCAAGGGAGATTACTAGTAAAAGAGATATATACGACTACTAAACACTGAGATATAAGGGAGATAACTAGTAAAAGAGATAAATAGGGCTACAAAACACGGATAAATATGGGAGATAACTGGTAAAAGAGACAGATTAGCTACAAAAGACACATTTAGTTATATAACTATACTGCACGTCAACTTCAATTCCATGCAAAAAATTATACAAAAGGAAAAAATTGTGCACATTTTTCCCACAAATATTTACAAAGCACCAACGATATCGGATAATTCTTCTGATAAAAAAATAGTACCACAACTCATAGGACAACTCTTTCTATTTTTTTATCTTCAGGTTGAAATCATGGAGGATCTGGGAGTTGGCTCTGGCCCCATCTCCATCATGAGCTCCCTAGCCCTGGGCCAGTCTTGCGTGCTAGGTAAGAACTGTAGGATTGTCTTGTCTTCTATACGCCAGGCTGATTCATCAGTACATTGTACAATTATGGAGTGGTTTTTCAAACCTCGGTATTAGCTCTTTCACTGAGATTATGGGAGACGCCTCTTCAAGATTCTTGAGATCACCGTAAACATGATCGAATCAACAGCGTTTTCAACCAAAATGTTGCATAAGGCTTCTTCGTATCATACTATTACAGGTATTGTTACAATGTTACAAAGTGAGAATTCCTTCTTGATTTTATCTAAAACTTGAAAGATGAAGGTACCGGCTTTGGAAAACCGCCCTTCACCAAGTTGTAAAGGTATATTGAAGCAAGTACTACTTACTAATAGTTTTAAAGGCCTTATTTGGTTCATTTAAGTTTCTTAGCTTTTTGCAACATTGATTCATTTGTAGAACCTGAAAGAAATATTCTTTTTTCATTTCCTTAACATTACATGAAAAGATTTAACTACTGCCGCAACCATCACAAACACTTTAGCTATTAAAACGATCCCATTTATTATCACAATTTTTTGTAATGCCAATACTGTAATCACAAAAATTAAAACTTCCACCAAATAAGTTACCGAAATACTATTAGATGAAATGCTGTAAATTCTTGACCTTTAGTTAAATTTTTTTCTTACGTTATCAAACTTACCATTATCATACCATCTCACCACCCCCTCGTTTTTTCTCCTCATAATTTTAACGAGATAATTATTTGGCCGTCGTCCTCCTCAGCTCCACTGTGTCATTAAAGTAGTTTTTGATCTTTATAATTCCAGTTAGGTTCTTTTGCTTATTGTTCTTGAACCCTCTATGTTTTAATAGAAAAAAACAAAATGAGTCATTAACATTCCAAGAGTGATGGTTCTGCTGTTTTGTCATATCGGGATTAAACGCTCTTATTCTGTATACACAAGAAATCTCACATTTCCAAGTTTATTATTCTCTCTTCTTGTTTAGTGAAATATTTTTTTTTTATTTTTACCTTTATTCTGTGAATTCTTAAGGCTTGGTTGTTGTTTTTTTTTCTCACGTTATCAAACCTACTATTCTCACATAATAATCCCTCGTTTGTACTTCTCATAATTTAAACAAGACAATTATTTGGCGGTTGTCCTCCCCAGGTCCACTGAGCGGTGTATTGTCCAGTCTGTTCTCAGTGCGGGTCACTGTCTACCTAGGGGTCAGTCTTTACTCGGGCGGGCTACTACTGGCCAGCTTCTCCCAATCACTGGCTTCCCTGACCTTCTTCTTTGGCTTCCTTACCGGTAAGTGGACTTCTTGGTCCTCAAGAGAAACTTGGTACTCTCCAACACGAGTATTTCTGACAGGTAGATCTAGGAAGGTAGCCATGACCATTTCTTGTTTAGGACCACCATCATTTCTACCGAGTCCATCTTTGACTCGGAAAAATGTTGGTTTGAGTTTTTAAAAAAATATTTAGTGTTTACATTACAAGACTAGTCGTTAGTGCGATTGCACATCTATATCTGTAGGTTGTACACAGTTGCCAAAACCATTCTTTACAGCAGCAATACCTCCAACCAGGAAGTGTCTTCAAAAGAGTTTTCTACACACACGGTGATGTATTTGATGCCCAACAGACTGGTAAGGTGTAGTTCTGTTTGGTTTTTACTTTTTTTTTCAAAGAATAATTATGCTTAAAGTAATTTGATGTTTTAATTACCCAACTGATGAGTATTTGTTCATATTTTTGTGGGGCTTTTTTTGTATTAAGTCATCGTGTTAAACCTTTCCATGAGCACCCGTTTGTCATGATCTTCACCCCCACTCTACCAGACCATCCCAACCCGACACTGAAAGCCCCTCATCCACATGACCACGTAGTTTTATTCCTCCACTGGTTTCACGACTTATTGTAATGCCATGAGCTTCATTTTCATTGGCTGTTTGAACGATGACGTAGTTGCGTGTCGCACTTCTAACCCGACTTCGACTTTTCTACCCGCCCCACCACCCCGCCCATTTTAACAGGTCGCAGTGGCAAGTTATTTCCCTTTGCAGACAAATGTTACTTTCGGTTAGATTACCGGAAATTGATGGTGAGTGAAACAACTGCCGATTTGTTTATCGCTTTAATTGTTGCTCTTCTGCCCAGGTTTGTTGTGGTTATGTGCGTTTCAGACACTTTTTGTTTTTAGTGAAGTTTTTGTTCAACTAACTTAACACAAAACTATAAACAATTTTGTGTGAAAAGACTTAAAATAAAGGTCGTCGAAGAACTTAAAACTAAAAAGACAGCAATCAAATTTTATTATAGGGTCTTAAAAGCTCGATAAGGTTAAAGATTGCCATAGTTTTTGTTTTATTAGCTTCTCCAATGGCTTGTATATTTTCTGTTTTTTTTTTCAATGTTTTCTGCATTTATGTGCACTGATTCCCAAAACCTCGCAAGAAATGTTTTGTACATGTCAATGTTTTTGTTCCGAAAATGAAGTAAGTATTATTTCTGGCACGCAGTGCAGATTAGAATCGTATGGAGATTCTGAACGCTTGTTCTCTCAACCTGAAGTTTCTGACCGACTCATTTGCCCAGGTTAGCAGGTGTTTGTTTGTTATTTTATGCTCAACTCCAAACCGTGAATAAGGTAAGTCAGACTCAATTTTCTTTTTTGAGAGATATTTATGCTCCCCAGGTTACCGTCCATCTGCAACAAGGCGCTGTTTTAAAAAGAATGTTGAGTACCACCCCCACAACATCGCCCTCTACCTTAAGTCTCGGTAAAGATGACTCTTGTCGTTTAAACAAACATTTATAGCCCGAGCCTCTTCTCTCTCCCCAGGGTTCGGGTTCGGCATCGCATACACAGCCAGTGTGATTGTGATTAGCCTGTACTTTGAGAAGCACCGTCTTCTGGCCAGCGGAATAATCATGTGTTCCCCAGGTCTTGGCATTCTGTCCGTACCGCACGTGGTATCCTGGGCTATGAGCGAGCACGGCTGGAGATGGACGAGCACCATGATCGGGGCCTACGTCCTTCACGTGGCTGTACTGGCTACGGTCTACTTCCCTACAGACACCGAGAGGCTGACCATGATCAACTTTAATGGGTGCTGGGAAAGGATTTCCGCCAGGTGGCAAGGAGGGAAAAACAGCAAGCGCGGTTCGCGAACGGAATCGGAGCAAGAACAAGATTCTAGCGCACCGGGAAAATTTGGTGATGATCTGGTATCGGGTGAAGACCACGGAGCAGGAGGCGAAAGATTCAAACACAACAAACAAAAAGAATGGGGGCTCAATGGAGCTGAAGGTGAACAAATGCTTGGCAATCACGATGGTGAAACGCAATCTTTACACGTGTACGACAGTGCTGATCCTAAACCCATGGAGCCATGCGCTAAATCTAGTTATCACGACCATGAATGTGAAATGATACATGTGAGCAAACAAAGCCCACGCAAAGACAAATGTGAGAGCCAGTGTGAGAGCAATATAAGCCACGTAGTTTCACCTCAAAGTTCTACGAAGGATATCGCCACTCTGTCAAGTTTGTCGATACACTTTCCAGAATTTATAAGCGGAGAAGACAAGAAAAGTTTTAACCTTGTAGATCACATTCTGAAGTTAGAAAAAGAGCAAGAACTTAAGGGAAGTCTAAAATCCCTCCCGTTGACATTCAGAGCGAAGAATGGAGTCATCGAGTGTTTGTCTTCTCCTCGTTTGTCTTCTCCTAGAAAGCACAACTTAGATCTGAATCCCATCAGCTGCCAACACACTCCGTCCAATGCCAGCATCAACACTCACCCTGATCGAACCACACCGGCGTATCTGAACGCTAGTGTAGATCAAGTTCAGTTTGGCAAACCGTGCAACGGTGTCCCGCGGAAAAGATCGTCATCATCTGTGAGCCGCCAATCATATTGCTCTCTGAGAGTGCCTAAAAATAGCAGCCAATTACATGCTTCACCGAAACTTAGGGGAACAGATTTGCTATGGAAGTCCCGATCGTGGGTTCATTCACAGACTGACGTCATGGGCAGCTCTCCGCTTCTACCAATCAAAGTTGAGGAAATCAGGCCAGAAAGTCCCACAGAGGCAGACAGAAGTGTCAAGGAAAACATGAAATTGTGAGTAAACGTTTCTGTTCTCGAAATGATTTTGCTATACTATTATTCTCAATATCAAAACGTTTCTCTTTGAGTTTATATAATAAGTTGTTATCGCAGTGAAACAAAGTAAAGGCGTTTGATTTTTTAAAACTATAGTGCAGGTCATTCTAGGTCTTTTTTAACAATCTCTTAAACTGCTTCCGGTCGTTGGCGTTCATAATTATTTTTGAAGTGACAACTAGATCCGCTTCTTCGTATTCTTAAAGTAATTTTAAACAAAAATACTTTTAAAATTTTTCTTTCTTTGCCTGGTGCTGCTGTTTGTCATTTTTTAATTTTGCGAAGCCTGTGCAAACTTTTTACCTTAATATGAATCTTTTAATTTTGATAAACAAAAATTATTTTTAGAAGAGATTTTAATGCATTTTATCAACGATTCCTCCCACCTCCTCTCACCCCCGTCCCACCACTGACCTCTGTAGAGTTGTGAGCTGCAAGACAGTGTGGATGCTATGTCTCACGAGTTTCTGCTTCATCTTCGGGTTTGGCATGAACACCGTGCACTTCCCGTCCTTCGCGGAGCAGCAGGGCGTGGCCAGAGAAAGCATATCCCAGTTCTACTCCGCTCACGGCTTGGTGGTCATGGTGGCGCGTCTCAGTGGCGGTA
>BMAT01002525.1:42348-55191 GCA_019649035.1 Elysia marginata | reverse complement strand
GAGCTGTTTTTCTTATTATTTACTCCGCAGCCAATATTCAGTCATAAGATGTAAGCCACAAGTTAATTAGTAATTCATTTTACACACACAAATTACTGTCGCTATGCTGCGGTTCTTAAGCACTAGATTGTTCACTGATCAATAATTCACTCAACAACTTGAATGCAACGCGATGTGTCTGCAGATACCAGGATTTGCTTGTATCGATCTTTAGGGTTTAGACTTATGATTTTCTTAAATAGGGTTTTAACTTTATGTACCCGATGTCTAAGTAGGTGAGTCTGCGGCTCATGTAGAAAAATACGAAAAGCAAATCGGTCTTGTAAGAACCGTTGATTTGCATATAATCTACACATTCGATTAAAAAGCCATTTAAAAAAAATGAAAAACAAAATGTGTATGGTATCTGGGATGATCTTGAGCATAGAGCCGAAATAATTAAGCGCATACGATGGAAAAGGGTGGGGCGTGGGATAGAGGAGTAATTAGGGATGGAAAACAACGGCGCTTTATTTAAAAGAAAAGTTCCCTGTCTTTAAATGTACCTTTTCAGTCTGGTTTTATCAGCTGCACCCAAGTTAACAAGGAAAAGTAATGTGTTGTTAGTAGTCAGTTTGAATAGTTACAAGAAGAAGATGAAGAAAATATGCCTTACTTGTTAAAAACAAGGCAGGGTATAATAAAAAACAACAATAAACCAAATCATTTTCCAAATAGGCAACACTTAACATTTGCTGAACTAAAACCATTTTGCAAAAAAAAAAAAAAAAGATGGGAGAAGATAAAAATAGAGCAAGCTAGCAACACAGATAAAGACACAAAACCATCACGGAGAGATATCTTTCGAAACAAACCACCAAAGCAAATTCATTAGACAGAAGTAAAAGCAAACAAACTCCCCTAACATCAAGGGTTACCAAAGAGACCTGAAAGCCGCTAGGACCTGTGATCACAGGGTCACTTAAGGAACGGCAAATGGACCGTGTGAATTATTGATGCCTTTGTTCGGTTATCTCCCACCACCGACCGGAAGCCGGATGTCACTGGGGTAATTAACATAACGGAAGTTCATTCTGGGTAGACCTTGAGTAAATCATATAATTGGGAGAGATATTCCAAAGGAAAACATGAAGAATTTGGATACTGGAGTAGGTTTGAAGATAAGTATAAAAGAAGTTTGGTTATTGGAAATATGGTCTGGTTTTCATTGACAGAGGTAGGTGGTTTATTCGTTATACCGTCCAATCCAAAAGAACTATGATATTTGGTAACCAGGGAGAAAAGGAGACAAAAAATTGGAAATATTGACAGGAAACAGGGAGAAAAAGGTTCTATAATTTTTTTACTAATATCTTTATCTTTGAATTAAATACGACCCTGTCCCTCATAGTATTCCAGTCAGTCAGTTTCCTCTGCTCACAGTAACTCTTTCTTTCAGGACATTACTAATACATTATTTTATATGTACAAAAAACACCCATACATCATTTTTATTACTCATGCATGACTTTTTATACGTGCACCTTCATATTTGTTCGGTTCGTCTTTAATTGCGGATTAGGATACTGTCTTATCTGTTTAAGTCCGGATTTTAGACTAACAAAACAGTAAAAGAGTGAATTTGCAGTAAAGAAACTGGTGTGATACTTTACTAGTTACATGCAAAACTCTATTAAGTTGTCATTAACAGTGACGTTTTGAACAGAAACATGCCAACAATATGGAGAACAATCTTAACATCACGAATCACAGACAGTAACGATCTAGTCTAGTAAGAGTGAGACAAGGTTATTGAGTGACCGATACATGAGTTGATAAAAATTAAATGATTATGGCGTTATCCAATTTGGCGTCTTTTCTTTTTTATTTTAAATAAAGAGTAGTCAATACTGTCAGTGTCTTATTGTTCGGCTTCTGTATCCTAAGTACGAATTTCTCTGTTTGGGGAGTATTTGCTGTACTACCAGAGACTATCAAGGCGCTTTACATGTATTACTTAAAGGCAAAGACAGTGAAATTCTGATCCGATACAGTATTCGGATCTGTTACGACCGTTGCAAGCAGTCAATAATTACTCTTAACTATGAAAGCCGCGGAGTCACACTTTTATCGTTTGTGTAATATAAGCCATGTATTGTAAAAGTTCATGCTTAGCTGCAACCAATAAACGCGCTAGTTTGAGAATAAAGGCCGGTTTTTCACTTTCTTTTTTTGATGAGGGGGACGGGGGCTGGTCGGAGGGTTCAAAAAATAACGTATTCTTAAGTGAGGTTTACATTGTATTTCTTCGTTTGATGACCATACGAATAAAGTATATTGGAATTAATGACCAAACAAAACAAACTAGGAAACATCCGCTATAAGACATGCAGCAGTCTAGGAAAGCCCGGGCTACATTAGAATACGGGGAAACCCGATATTGGCCAAGGACAGGGCCCATTCAAAACAAAACATATTACGTCACCTACCTTTTGTGTGAGCGACGCATGGTTCTTGATGTGAGCTTGGCCAAGGCCAAACTTTCCAGCATTCCGTGACCTTGTGACCTTGACCAACAGACTGTTGCAGCCTTGGCTGTGGCGTCAGTGTGGCTTCAAATTCGAAGGCCCCCCAACTGGTGCAAACCAAAAAGGCGCTAATCTACTCGCTTCAGAATGTAGCCTCAAGGATTCCTTGTATCCAGCATATTTGTACAGAGATATTAACTCTAGATCTGTGTGCCAATCGTTTTGCAAGTGACTTTAGATGCATAAAAACGCAAAACAGTAAAATCCGAAGAACATATTGTTTAGATATCGCTTCAAGAACACAATTTAAACATTATAGTTGTTAAAATGTCGCTGTTCTTACGGAAGGATCCATTTAAAAGACCAAATTTTATGTCGCTGAGAAAACAGAAAGCTGTCTCGAAAAGCCGTGCTTCCAACGTCATTGTAAATTATAAACCAATATGCCACAGTTTACTTAGTCATTTGTTTTTTTTTTTCTTCTTTTTTTACACTTAATTTCCAATACGAACAAATATTTTACTCCTTGAAGCAATTATTTAAAAATAAAACCTTTTCAAGACTGAACCTTAATTTCACATTCATCCTTATTCCCAGAGGTGCGAGTGATTGGGTGTAAGAAAATATTCTCTGGGAAAATCAAATTCTTTGAAGAATAAATTTGTCTGGAAACTGGAATCAAAGATGAAGAGAAAGTCAGTGCGGAGAAAATAATTAGAGAATTTTCATTCAGGTTAAAATTGGTTTTGAATGTCACTCTGCCCAGAGGGAATAGTCTCCTGATAATAATAATCTAAACGTATTTTGTAATCGTATAAATTCAGTTCTTCATATTAGCTCTTTCTTCTAGATCCGGTTGGGAAATTTTTGCCCTCAGTATATTTTGATTTTAGATAAAAAATTTCAAAGCCATAATTTACGTCAATCTCTTTTTCTTGTTGTCTTAGGCTATTTGTGAGTTAGTTGTTTTACATTGAGATCTTAAGAAATCGAATATTTTTTTATACTTTATTTATATTTTTTCAATTTTTCTTTAGGGATCCATTCAAACTTTTAATAAACAAATAAAGAAATAAATTTGTTCATGTTATATTGAATTTTTTTTTGTAAATCGGAGCTTTTTTTTACTTTTTTTTAGAAAGAAATACTAAAAATAAACATCTGGCCAATCTTATCAAAAAAAAGGAATAGGCGGACACGCTGATCTCAATCCTCTACTTTTCCATCATTCATTCCCCAAACTGTGCAATCTTTTGTTTACATCACCTTCATTCTTATGCATTAACTAAAAAAAGGAATGCCTTGAGTTTTTAACATCATAAGAACGAAATTTTGCACCGGTATGATACTCTTTTGTTCAATAGTGTAAAAAAATTTTAATCCATTAAAAAACTAAATATAATAAAGACAGCCAATTAGAGTTTAGCGTTGAACTTTTAAATAAAACACTCGATTGCTTGCCTTCAATAAGTCCATTTATTAACAAGCAAACAATAACTGTTCCGCTCGTGAGACTGCAAACGCACAAAAAAAAAATAAAAATATTTCGAAGAGAAGCTGATTTAGGGTCTCTCTCGAGTAAACTAATGTAGAAACAAAATACCGCAGCAAGTATCTATTCTTCACAACTATCAACTATAAAGCAATGTTTTCAAATATTGTCATACATAATCAAATCCAAGGCATCGGTTTTTTTTGCATCCATTTGGATGGTGCATTATTTAGACAAGCACAAATGGTCTCTGAGAGACCAAAGAGACCATTAATCTGCGAATCCTTAAGTTAACGTAAAAGCTAAAAGCACTTGGGGCCCGAGATCAAACAATATAGAACACAGGAGAGATCCACAGAGAACGGAGGAGGCTGAGGGTGAGGCCTACGTTTAAATATGTTAAGGAGCAGATTGTAAGGAAACAGGAACATTGGAGTCGGGGGGGGGGGGGGNCTGTGTCTGTAAAGATAATAGAGAGTGAGAATGAGTGAGAGAGAGAGGAACAGTGAGGAAGAGGTAAAGAGAGAAAGAAAAGTATGATAGATAGATAGATAGAGAGAAACATTGAGGAACAGGTAAAGAGAGAAAGATTAAGTCCTAGAGAAAGATATAAAGAGAGAGAAAGAGACAAAAAGAATCAGAGACAGACAGATAGAGAGAGAGACAGAGACAGAGAGACAGAGAGAGAGACAGAGACAGAGAGAGAGAGAGATAGAACTGCAAACCAATCTCGCCGGATATTACAGTACCCAAGAGACTACAGTAGTTCACACCCGTACCGGAACTCGCCAGTGGTTGAGCTCAGCGGTCACTCGCTGTTTCCGGTGACGTAATTCAAGCCTGGTCACGACACCCTGTACCGCATGTGTATTGTCTCCAGTTTGGTCAACATGGTCAAGACACTGTCAGGATCACAGACCGAGTAAAATGGCTAAATCACCGAAAGCTAAGATGCCTACAACAAAATTATGCACGAGCAATTCATAATTATATGGATATATTTTCGTTATGAGATTCGAATATCAGAATATAACATCTGTTAAGCGTTGGTCATGTCAGGCCAAGTATAATTGTGTAAATAAATGTTGAAACATCAACAACTGATATTCGGTTGGCAGTTTGGCCTTCATCTTATGGCTTTATTTTGTAAGTTTTAGATGTAACGTTTGTAACAAAGCTAAAGGTCAGAGTTGGGTATGCGCTGGGTGAAAAACCTGTCTTCAAGTTTATGCCAAGAAATATCTAAGAACAATGATATTTCCGACGATATTACTACTGCTATGCATACTTTTCTCTTTTTTTTAACAATTTAATAGTGGCAAACTACTTAGTCCTTCCATAACCTCGGTTAAAACTCATCATTAGATTAAAACGTGATGGTTGTTAACGTAACAAAGTTTGTTGGCTTTCAACTCGAAATGTCTCTACCACATGAATGTTACCCTTTTTTTTAAAAAGTGTTCAGTATTAAGGAATAAGACAAGTGTTTCTCTGTGTAAGCCTCTTAAACATATATCGAGGACCCTGAATATTTTTCTTTTTCTTTGGAAAGATGAATTTATATGCCCAATTGAGCATATTTATCACAGTTTCGATTCTACAAAGATAACAATAATTATAAAAATAATTTTATCAAACTGAGCTAAATTAGCTCGAAGGTTTAAAGATTAGAAGCTCAATTACTGTAACCGTAATTTGCTACAGACCAAAGACAATTTTTATCGTGTTGTCATTGAAACAAGAATCCCTTGATTAATGGGTCGTGGCGCGAATGGTTCTGACCTATATATATCTGCGATGTGGTTTTCATAGTTGGTCGGAATTTTGTATTAAGGATGCTATTGTAGCGTTTCAATTTATGTGTGTAATATTTTTCCTGCCGTGGCACGCAAAAAAGGTGCGCGATCGGCATGAAGGAAGGCGGAAGAGATTGGTGCTTACCTAAGACTCACGTGACCCTACTGATATGTAGGTCAAAACCATTGAAAGGAAGTGTGGGTCGTTATTATTGATACTCAGGCTCGGTGTTTGAGACATAGTTCATGGGCGATGAGGTTATGATGAGAGCGTGTTTTTATAGTTTATGCAATATCTGCTATTTATGCCATTGAAAAAGTGTACCAATAATTTTCACTGACTGCTACCAAACCTCATTTCCAAAATGGACAAATAAAGTTATCCATATCTTATATCCTTATCATTATTAGAAAGGATAAAATTCAAATCGATGGGTTAGCTAACATCGAAGTTTATCAAGATTTAATTTGATGAAAACAAAATAGTTTTAATAATACGAATCTCGTTATTTGAACGCTCAAAGGAAAAAAAAATTGAACCACATAATAAGGAAAGTTTCTACTCTTGATTGACTTTAAATTTGAGTTACCTAGCATCCGCAGAAATTTCTGTGATCGGTGCAATTATTGACTTTGAAAATGTAAAGCGAGGAAAAAACACTTTGCAAGTTTAAAAAAAATTCTTATGAATTTCACTTGTCTACTTGACAAAGACAATTATCTTGGATAATAAGTACAGAGATTCTATTTTGACTTTAGAATATTGCTTATCTTCTATTCATTTCTTCACCGTTATACTTGGCAATAATCAAATCTAAATAAGAAAATACACAGAAACCATTTGCTTTACCATGTTCTCTTTGTATTCTGTTTAAAAGGAACCAGGGGATTATTAATTCTGTGCTAGGTCAACGATAAACTTAAGAGACAAAGAATCATAAGGAACAATCAGCCAGGTATTCAAGAAACCACCTTTCAGTTCAGTCTAGTTCTATCCAGGCCTGGGCAGTGTTTGAAGTCAGACAGATCCCAGGCCACGTGACTGTTGTCTGCTATTTGTCTGCAATCCCGGCATGCAATGCTCTCGTCACTCTTGTTTTCGCTACCGAATTGGTGATGAGCGCATCCTGGTGGCCTCCCCTGGAACCTGTCAGTGGATGTGTGTGTGTGTGGGGGGGGTGGGGTTGCTTGTGGATGTTTGTACTCAGTTCTCATTAGTTTGTTCTCTACACACAAGCCTGATTGCTCTGCATGTTTGCCTAAAGTTAGGGCGGGCGGGATGGATTTCGAAAAATGAAGAGTTATTACGAAGTAAGACTGACTTCAGAGATAAAGAACTTGTCTTAGAAAATACCACGCCTTTTTTTTTCTAAATGTTGGGATACGGTTATATTTTAATTCATTATCATTGAAAAGCTTAAGAAATCAAACAAACGGGGGATTGAAGTGGGTTTACACTATTTCGCCTTTAAACTTCTTTAAAAAGATGCGCCATGGCGAAGATTTTTCTAAGTCTCTCTAAGTGATTTACTGACTCAAACGGGAAGTTCCAAATCGCATCAAATCGCATCGAATTCATTCACCATCATTAAATTCGCGAGCGCGGCAACATTTCTTATATTGCGCAGTTGTTTCCTCCAGTATTTTTTAATTTCGTTTATATCGTTAATTTAAGTTAAACAAAAATGAAAACAAAAAATTTTAAAAATATGAAGTAAATAGAAATAGATTCTAAAAAATTATAAATGATTTTTATAACTGATTTAGGAAAAGAACGTAAAAAGGTGTTATGAGAAAACAAAAAGAAAACAAAACAAAAACAGTACCGGTGCAGGCTTGCTTACAAGTTTTAGGTATAATATACAGACTGTGACATGGGTTTTGAGAAGATAGAGGCGCGGGATATATCGGCACATAAGGTTGCAATTGATTGTAGAAAGAAAGAATGGGAGAAAAGTTTAATCAAATTAGTAGTTCGGATAAGTAAAAAAATGAAGTGAATTCAATTTTGATTGTCACAAAGAACTTGGATAAATATCCAAAAAATGGATAGGCATATTATTTTCTATGATCACGAGAAAGAGAAGACAGAGAGATGAAGTGGATGTTAATTTTCAAAATGAAAATTGAGTGAAATTCTGTAGAGAGAAGAAAAGAAACAGAGAAAGGAATAAAAAACGGAAAACAATACAAACGTGTTTTAAAAACCTTTAGGGTGGAAATAGATCGTGTTTTTCAAGTACTTTTTTTTTCGCAAAATCTAAATCACAGCACGCAAAACGGGATCGAAAACTCAGCACCCAACGGAAGAAAAATTGAGTAACATGTGAAAAAGACGAATGCACAAAAATTGAAACAGAAACAAAAGGAGTATCTGTGTTCTGTGCGGCTGAACATCTTTTCAATTGCGAATAATTTGTCGAAAAATAATTGGCCTTTCATATTTCACTGGCTTTTGTTGTTTTATTTTTGTATAAAGTTTTATCTCGTTTTTTCTGCATATAATTACGTTACAATTAAACTTTGCTGTGAAACCGGAAGCAGCTTGTCACGCTGACATGCGTGTGTTGGCCATCAAATCTGAGGTCAGAAGAAAATGTTGGTGTGAAAAGAGCGAAGATTACAGAGAAACCGATAGTAAGAGAGATATGCAGATCGAAAACAGATAGAGGAAAACTGAAAACAAGAAGAAAGAAGGTTTTAAAAAAATTCAAGATAGAGGAGAAAGAAAAAGATAAAAAGACATGGACAGTTAAAAAGAGTGAGAGAGAATGAGAGTAAAATGAGATTAATTCTAAAACAAAAAGGGTTGGTTGAAGTTTTAGGGCATTTGAGTTAAATATATGAATGTGTCCTCATTTATCTGAACAGTAGTTGAGAAATTGAAAATTCATTATCATGTCATAAAAAGAAACAGTTACAGCTTCAAAATTGTTAAATTTTAGGAATAAAACAGAAAACTTATAACCTATATGGACATGCTATAACGCTTTTTTTAAAGAATTAAAATTATGCGCAGTGCTACATCTGATTCAATGAGAGAAAGATAAAACTAAAGGCCGGCCCTTGCAGTGACGTGGTTGTTCTTTCCCTAAATCAACGCAGTAATGTGACAATTTTTCATCGTGCATTGAGACTGAAGGAAATTTTATCACTTAGGATTTACTGACACATCCTTTAAAAAAAAAAACATGCCAAAAGAACTTCATTTCTAGGAATCGTTTTAAGTTCCCTAAACTAAATTTTTTGCTCTACGGGCCCGCTCGGGAGGACAAAGCCAATAGCGGAGGAAATCTACGAAGGCTGATGGGATGAGGCCTTGCAGCCAATCATCTGCTGTAAAACCCATGCTACCTGTGGGTCTTATTACGTCATACGTTATCGTCGTCGGCGCGCAAGGTCTCTACTAGTACATGTTAGAAACCCATGTCAAGCGCCTTGAGCATTTCAGTGGATTCGGCGCTTTATATATAAAAACGCTCTTTACTTTTACTTGTATCTTCATTAAGTGAATTAGGGAAAACTAGATCTATATCGATAAATGATATCCTATGGGACTGTTCCATGAACCTTATTGATATCCTATGAACCTTATATAAACCCTCTAAGAGTAGTTCCCTTTCAGCAATGGTGAGTTTTTAGGCTTAGATTCAGCACTAGAGTTATTCGAATAAACTACCTTGCCCAAATAAGAGTTCGCTGGTGATCCCACCTTTTGAATTTTTCACACATGAGAGATTAGTCTTTAAACAGTCCCACAGTGACACCTGAACCCACACATACATAGTAGGTCTATTCGCAAAAGAAACTGGAAGAACGTACATTGTATTTGAAGACCTACCCCTAAGCGATCAGTCCTATTTTCGCATTGAGTGCAATCCGGAAACTGACGAACTACCCGCCGGAAACTGACGAACTACCAGCCGGAAACCGACGAACTACCCGCCGGAAACCGACGAACTTTCAGCCGACACTTGCGAGGAGCGCCACGGAAGTCGTGATAATCCGCTCGCAAGGTGTAAGTTAATATAACCATAGGCTACATCAATGTAAAGATATTTGCTAAGTCTACCAATTGATTCTATCGTCTAGCAAGCAATCTCATTATGTCTGAACGAGGTCTAAAAATAGAAAGAGATCTTACAGCTTTGATTTTTAACAATGAAAAGTGGTGCTCAAGATACAGAGATAAGTTGCGGCACGCGTAACAGACGCGTAAAAAAATTTTTTACAGAAATAAAAAAAATGAAATAATGCAAAATAAAGCGGCGCGGTTGAAATTTAGAACACCTGCGTCTGTTACTGATCAATTGATCAAACAGATTTCTATTGATGCGGTAAACAATAGGTCTCTCTCTCTCTCTCTCTCTCTCTCTCTCTCTCTCTCTCTCTTCGCGCAAGTGGTAAATGGAAAAGATCTGTGTGATTTTTTTACATAAAATGCTACTCATTCAAAATAAAAAATCCTGTTTAGCCAATATTTAAACTGCTACGGCCAATATGTTGCTTCAAAAAAGCTCTATGCGATTTCTTTTCTTTTTAATTCTATTCTTTTTAATTCCAAAAGGCAAGACAAGAGAAAATTTTGAGGTAACGAAAGATAAATCTATGGAAACTTTAGCTTTACGTGGGTTTTAAGTAAAGCTTCCGGATTGTACTCAATGCGAAAATAGGACTGATCGCTTAGGGGTAGGTCTTCAAATACAATGTACGTTCTTTCAGTTTCTTTTGAGAATAGATCTACTATGTATGTGTGTGTGTGTGTTCAGGTATCGCTATGGGACTGTTTAAAGACTAATCTCTCATGTGTGAAAAATTCAAAAGGTGGGATCACCAGCGAACTCTTCTTTGGGCAAGGTAGTTTATTCGAATAACTCTAGTGCTGAATCTAAACCTAAAAACTCACCATTGCTGAAACGGAACTACTCTTAGAGAATTTTTATAGGTTTCATGGAACAGTCAAATAGTATATCAATAAGGTTTCGCTCAACCTTATACCTTGCACAACTTATTCTTCGTTTGTTTTTAAATTTAATATTCTTATATTAAAAAAAAACAGTTAGTCATAAATACAGAAACCAATAGAATTTTTAGGCTATTAGCTTTTTAATATTGATGATCACAATTATGCACATTAATAATATAAATGATATAACAGTATAGTGATATTAATAACAAAAAAGTGTAAAGTTTTATTATCCTAACCATAAGTTTTGTTAGTAACTTACAACCCATGCCCTTTTCCCCTCAACTACTCGCCCTGCAGTAATTTCTTGCTTTGGTTGAAAAATGTAAAAATAACTATGTTATGATAAGTGATAAACTCTATTTATGAATGAGAATTTTATTTAAATTCAAATTCTAACAGCAAACCTATCATGTATATCTTTTTTACTCCTCCTTCCCCACTCTGTCTCTCTCTCTGTCTCTCTTTATGTCTCTCTCTTTATCTCTCTCTTTCTCTCTCCCTCTGTCTCTGTATTTCTTATAGATATCTCCAAGTGTTGTGAATTCTCCTTTAGTTTTAGTTGTCTCTCTCTCACACACACTCTTTCTATCTATATTCTCTGTTTCTCTCCTTTCCTGTCTCTATTCCTTTTTTTTTTTGTAGCATAATCAATCCTCATTTTGATTCACAAACCCAATGCATGGACACAATATATTCATATTTCTTTTTGTCTTATGAAAGATAAGGTAAGAAGATAAAATTCGATCTTAGTTGCACAGGAAACAGCGGGATAGCAAGTGCAGTTTGTTTACAATTTGTATTTCATCACATTTCTCACAGATGCAATCTCGTGCCTAATTACAGGGATTGTTTTTATTTCCTTTCTGTAAATACGAGGTAAAATGTCTCATTATTGCCTGAAAATGAATGGCAAAGGAACGTTTATGTATTGCATTGAAGATATAGAATAAGGAAACACAATTTCGGACCTTTATAGCATGAAGCACGGTTATATGTAAAGTCTTGTTGTAGCAAGTTTAAAAAAAAGCTTATGATTATCAAATACTTATCTCATAGTCGGTAGTTAAATTTTTTTTTAAATCGAAAAAAAAGAGCAAAGAATGAGAAAATGTAAGAATATGAGAAGAGAAAAAGATTGATAGAAAATGAAAAGGAGGAAAAAGAAGAAAAAAGACCGTGATCGAAAAATTAACACTAAATAAAAATAAAAAAATCGAATTCAGCGGCATGAAAGATTGGCTCAGATTCAGAGAATTACGGGAAACATAAGGCGCGTTTTAAGCTACAAGAAATAATGATGTTTGTTTCTTTTTTATTTCTGGAACGCATTAACTTGTACCCCGAAGGAAAACTAAATCGTTGACTTGTACGCCTAATACTGCCTGTATATTCGAAGGCTTTAAGTTGAGATATTACATTGTTGCATGGAATTCATCATCTTTTCTATCTTTACACTTCTTTTGATATTGACATAATCAAAGTTTTCTCTCAAAGAGTGTTACGAGCGACACAGACAGCATGATTAAATGTAGAACCACACCGAGTTTGGATAGAGGGGTCTTTGGGCTGTGTCATCTTGTCCTGACTACGATTATTGGCTAGCCGCTGTATAGTGAAGGCCTCAACCCTGGGTCACTACAATTCAGAACAGTCACACCATCGTGAGTAGATGTATCAAATCTCGAGATCTTTCAACATATTTTGAGAGGACCGGCCCGCTCGAACTGAGATCGACTCTGTTCTAACTTTACCAAAAACTCCAATAAGATAGGTCAGTTGAGCCCTTATGCTCAAATTTGTTTATTTCTCGCTGTCGGGCTTGTTTTCTACGAAGGATTAGCCTAAACCCCACGATGAGTAGATTTCATGGTCTGACCGTCTGTTCTGATAACTATAATTGTAAGCTGATTTAAAAACAGGAAGCGGATTTGATTGAAGTCAAAGTTGAGAGAAGAAAATGTCCGATCTGATGGTAACAACTTACAAGAAATGATGGGGGGTTTTAAAGATGAGAGAAAAGGAGAGTTCAAAGGACGAGAAAAAGTGCTGAAAGAGTATAAGTTCAAAAAGATAACGTTA
>BMAT01002523.1:94103-105366 GCA_019649035.1 Elysia marginata | reverse complement strand
AAGAAGAAGAAGAAGAAGAAGAAGAAGAAGAAGAAGAAGAAGATAGGGGAGGAAAAGGAAATGGTAGTTTCTAAAATTTTGTCATTTTTTTTTATCTTTTATAAACTTGAGTTTTATTGCAGTTACCGTTGTTACAAATAGGCTTAGGCCTACCTATAGGCCTAATAAATCTAAATCAAGATATCTAGTTAAAACTAAACACGTCGGTAGAAGAAAAAAGTAAATGCCATGCATATAAGGTCTACTTACCTTTTATTTCAATAATCGGTATTCGAGAAGGGTTGTTGCACAAAAACTGTGAGAAAATATAAACGTTTGGCGCAAAGTAGTTAGACTACTATCACTACTATCTCCACACGTTTTAACTCTGACTTCTGACGTGACCACAGAGGTCTACAGTGCTATTACTACAGACTTTAACTCATTGAAGACGCCCAGGACATGTAACATCCGGTAAATTAAAGAGCTGAAGAGAAACACTTATAACAAACAAAGGACTCTGATGATCGCAAGTGTTTGTATTTTTACATTTACTATAATGTATTCTACATTCTGTGCTAAAAACATCTTCTTGAAACTCTCTTCAGCTTATGTCCGGTGCAACTCACGATCTCAAAAAAGTTACCGGACGTATATGTCCGGGGCGTCTCCAATGAGTTAAGCAGCAACGCGTGAGTATGACGCGAACGTCTGTGGGTCTATTTTTAGAAACTGGTTTCATTATTTTTATAGCTTCTCAATCTGCTTTCCCGATTTTCACGTACGCGTAGTGAGACACGGTGCGTGTGCTAAAGGTCTCTACTCTCTAATAGACCTCTGTGGACGTGACTCAAAATAAGGGAAGTTACCCCTCGTTATATGAAAAAATAAAAACCTTTTCACTTTCAGCATACTATAGTACTACAGTTATCCTTAATCATTATGATTCGGTGAATCCCTCTTCTCCCGGATATTGTAACCTTTCTCGGAAAAGTTTATTACTAAGTCGGTATGTAAGTTAGCGATCATACCTAGAGCTAGTTCATTTTTATTTTTTAATCGATATTTATTAAGGCCAACAAATTAGACGCACACATTGTAGTTGTAGGCCCCTGGTGTGTATAATTTATTCCGATAGGATAACAGAAGAATGAAATTAAAAAAAAAAGAGTTGTCTTTTATCTTCAGTGTTTTTTGTTGTTGTTTTTTTTTTGTACTGGCTATATGGCTATTTCAGTTTCATTTTCATCTAATACAGTAGTAATTTCGAGAACCACTGTCTCGATATATTATAGGCATACACCTCACAAGTCACAATGTAATACACTAGAGAGAGGGGTAGGCCTAGGGGTTACGATCTCAATTCTAAAAAGTCCCAGAAATTTCGTTAACAGTTTGCCATTGTACGAATAAAAATTCACGATTGTTATGTTACATTAATTTTAGCCTAAAGTAAGGACACATTTTGGCCTTCATCTTCGTTTCAGTTCATTAAATTTTAGTTTTTCTTTCGTCTTGCTGTTCTTCTCGCGGGACGCGGGGACTCGGTGTGGCTGTGACTGTGAGTGTGATTTTTCTCGCTAGCCTAGTGCCGGGCACTGAATTGGTTTTCAATTGTTCGGATAAGTGGATTTTACCCACTTTTGAAAATCCGAAAAATCAAACAATTGAATCGCTTTATAAAATGCAAGAATCTAGAGTGGTTTTTCCAATCCGAAAAGGAAAATATGAGAAAAAACCCGCTGGGAGTGGGATTGGGGTGGTGGTTCTCTAACCGTGATATTAATAGTTATTTTTATGCTTTGAAGATTTTCCATATTCCGATATAGATTAACTCAAGAAAACGACTCTCTTCCAATGTTTCTTTTTGTAACTTGTAAGCGACCCTTTCAAGGACCCTATTCATCCTAAAACACAGAGGTCTATTAATAGACCCTTGTGCCCTAAAACGATTCATTGAATCGGTTAGTGAAGGGTGTATTCGGAAAAGCGACTCTTCTAAGTCAATCCTAATAATCGAACAATTTATTCGGAGTTCTCGCTGTTCGGTCGTTGATCTCATGATCTCATTGATCTGCCGACCATGGATATATAGATCTATGGTTGCCCTATTTATCCTAAAAAACAGAGGTCTATTAATAGACCCTTGTGCTCTAAAACGATTCATTGAATCGGTTAGTGAAGGGTGTATTCGGAAAAGCGACTCTTCTAAGTCAATCCTAATAATTGAACAATTATTTATTCGGAGTTCTCGCCGTTCGGTCGTTGATCTCATGATCTGCCGAGTGCCGACTGAGGTGGCTATGAATGGACCATCTGCTACCGCTCTAAGTTCAATCTGTTGTTCCTAAATTTGGTACCTAGATCTAGATCTAGTAAGTACTAAGTAGTAACAGACCCAAAGGCTGTGGCACGCCCAATCTAGATTTAGATACAAAGTCTAGCGCCTCACTCCATTAGTTATAGCGGATTGTAGATTTAAGATCTATTTAAATTGATTATTTGTACAGGGTGGGTTGTGAAATAAAAACTAATGACATACTTATAGGCCTCTATACTAATCGAAATCAGACCCAGATCCATGAGGCAACTTTTTTGGTGCTTTTTAGTTTGTTCCCAACCCAACACTTTATGAGATAAAAAGATTTTATAACACAAAATTTGACAAATAGGCCTACATATCCTAGAAATCTAGATCTAGATCTTTTAGTTCTTCCCACTCCAACACTGTTTTTTTTTTAATACAAATATATTTTAATCAGGACAGTCAAATCTTTTTAAAGCATTGAGGGTAACCAATATTTATATAATAAAAGGTTTTCATCTAGAATCTATTCATTTTCCCAATTGTAGAAGTGTCAAATATTTTGAGTTGGATTAGATCTAGATCTAGATCTATCAAGTGTTTAAGAGCTAAAAACAACAGGGGTGGGAACCAAAAAAAAAGCGCCAACTTTTTTGCCTACATTCGTTTCTTTCAATTTTCATTTTTAAGGACATATTTAATGGATGGGACCACAAAATTGAAAATATGCAGTGCCAGAGCTCTAGTAAAATTTAAAGCAGTTTAGAAGAGTATTAATACTATTAGGAAAGACTTCCATACCGACGCGCCAGTAAAAGTAACGAAATTAAGGAAGTCTGTTTACAAAATGGCGTCACATATACACTTGCGTTGTCCGAGTGGTGAAAGAAAATTCCATTTTTATAAAAATACAACGCACTAGACCAATGTCCAGTGAATATTCATCCATTAACATTGGATTAGTCATATTGTAGCAGGTAACAAGTTTATCTAGTGCTTTAAATTAATTTCAAAGTGGCGCGTCGGTATGGAAGTGATTCCTACTATTATTTATAGTTTTAATATTCATGCACATACCCCTCCCCCCTTTTCTGATATGCAATTGTTCTCTCCTTTCCCCAACCTTTTTTTAAAATGCAGCTTGGCACTCGTGAACAAGTCTGGTCCCATCCTCCCATACCATAAATTTTCGGGCTTCGATGGGGTGGTACCCCTATCTATGGAAATCCCTGATATCAAATTGTTGAGATGTCTAGTCTACAGTAGATTCCATAGAAATCATTCTTTCTTTTTCCATCTCCATTTTTTCTAACTTTGCGCTATTAAAGCTATTTTTCAGTGTACATATATCCAAACTCAACCGTTCACAATTGGGGTACTGTATCTATAGGGTCCATCATTCAAAGTAAAGATTTTTTGCCCATATTTCAGATGGCATTACTGTTTCCAAACATGCCAAAATAGTAGTTTAAAAAGATAGTCTTAGGTTGCGTAATGTTAAAGCACTCCAGAATATAGCATGAAGTTGCTCCTCTCTCTCTTTTTTACCCCCTATAGATGTAAAACTAAAGGGGTGTATTTTGAAGAATGTCAGTTGAATAACTTAAAAAGGGTTTAAATTGTCACTCTGTTACAAAGAAATTCAAACAAATGATTTTTCTGATGGTCAGAACCTCTTTTGAATCAGCAGAGTCATAAATAGAATTTAAAATCTCTTGGGAATTAGTACATTTGTTGGCTTAGATTTTTAGTATAAAAATGAGATAGCATTGCTTATAATACTTATAATACCTATGTAATTCACTGTACATACTGTAGTTGAATCAGATAACTGGTTTGTTTTTTATTTCGATATAGTCTATAGACAGAAAATTTTGTCCTGCATCACAACCGACAGATTTAGAGTGTAACCGTTTCTACATCTTCATCAATTCACTTAAAATTCCTGACAAAGCATTATGAATGCAATTTTAAAAAGTCATAACATCACATCATTATGATAATATTGTTAGTTTTTATGTTATCGCTGAAAATACTTTGTCCCCCATCACAACTATCAGATTTATGATGTTTTGTCACAGTCAGAGTCTCATTTCTGGATTCACGATCAACCTCTTTGTATTGAGGGTGTTTGTGTTGATTGTAGTTTTTTTTTTACACGTTTTTTTGTTTGTTTTTTGAGTACAGTGGAATCCGGATAAAGTCAACACCTCAGGACTGAAAAAAAGTGTTGACTTTTACCACAACAAGAAGCCAGGTTGACTTTATCCATTTTCTTTTTTTGGGGGGGGGGGTTGTAAAATAATGCAATAAGAGCTAGGTAAATTCAACAAGCGCAATGTTACCACTAGGAAGGTAATTAGAGAAATGATGAAGGCTGGCCTAGGCTAGATGTAGACTCAGGGTTGGACTGCGAGGGTGTGTGTACAGAAACACTGTGTTTGAGCAACATTAAATTTGTTGGACTGGTCGGGTGAAGCCGAGAGGTGTGGGAGAGTCATCAATGAAATGTCCCAATCACTGATCAGCACCTGTCCAGCCGTACTAAACCTCCTTCTCTCCCCCACTAGTCCTTACCAGGCCAGTGGGCTCAGACAGGCGAGCATGCGCTGCACGCAGTGTCATGAATCATGAATGGAAACAAAGGTCACATATCCACCCATCTCTTTGTCTCTATCAATTATCATCAAGACCCATCTGGGGTCTCTCCATCTCTTTCCATCTGGCTACAAAGTGTTGACTTGAAGCGGAAATAGGTCCGAGGCAGTTTACTAATGTGAAATAAAGTTACTTTATAAGAAAAAAATCGGTACCGTTGTGAGGTGTAGACTTTAAACAGAGTTGACTTCTTGCGGAGTCCACTGTACTTTGTTGTTAAACACACACAAAAAAAAAATAAAAAAGCAGTAGATGATATAGTTACAATTTAACTATAAAAATACATTAAATTAAAACTCTTTTTCAGCATCTTGAAGCATGGATAGATTCAATTGGCAACAACAAAACACAGCTGGAAGAGGTGACCACCAGTCATCAGGGGGATTTCACAGCTACAGAAACATCAGCCCAGCTATTCACTCATGGAACAATACAGCTGGTCAGTTGTGGAATGAAACAACTGGTCAGTCAAGAAGTGGTCCCATTAGAATGAGAAGACCTCATGATCACTCAGCCTACAACAATCAAGGTACTCAGATTACCTCTCGAAATTTTTCATCCCGTCAAGGTCAGTACCATCATTCATCACACTTGGATACTTCCTATCAAGGAGCCAATTCAGACAAATCATATCAGTATCAGAATAAAAACATTGATCTTCATGCAATTGTTCATCCGAGCCACCATATTCCTTACCACCGTCACCTTGGCCAGTCATCTGAAGACTTCACTGAAGAATATCGGCCTGATTCAGTAAACCAAGTCACTAGTAGTAGTCAGCGTTTCCACAGAAACACAAATAATAATTGTCCAAAGGCAGGCTACAATGCACATTGTAATTTCTCTGGGCAAGAACGATTTCACCCATACAAACCAGCCAGGGCCCAAAGAGATAGCTCTGAATCCGATGTGCTGTCGTATCATCATAATACCCAGTCGAGCAAAGACTTTCAACAGCCTCGTCCTCCTCAATATAGAGGCAGTCATCCAGTACAAGATTATCACAACAGCCAAGCTACACCAGCCAGTACCAGCCATGCTTCTTATTCCCGCTTTGGCTCTCAAGAACCTGAGATTGAAAATTATGACGACGACAATGATGACAATGAAAATGGTGGTGATGATGATGATGATGATGATGATGATGATCATGATGACAGTGACAGTGATGACAATGCGCAAGTGCAAGGTTGGTAATATATTACATTGCCCGTTAATTCAAACTGTTTAGGTGAGTCAAACATAAAATTGACTTAGCCTAAATTTTCAGATTAGTTGAGATGGTCTGTTGATAGCACCAACCTTGGTTATATTTATAACATTAACAAAACTTTAAATATATGGCTGAGGGCTTTTTGTTTTGTTACAACCAAAGATTTGCTATACAATTAAGGTTTTTGACTGAAAAATTTTAAACCAAGCGCTATCTGAGCACTACTGATTTCACTTTGCCTTTGTCTCTGTTTCTCTCTTGCTTATCGATGATTCATAAGTTTTGTTATGGTCATCATTTTGTCTCTTGTTTTCAAGTCATTATTTACTCATGAATTCGATGACTACACATTCAAGAACGATACTTGATGAACAAAATAATCTTTCATCACCTTGGAATCTGAATTTTCAGCAACACATTGTACTTTTAACAGCCCTCAGCATAATGTTAGTTACTTCCTTGACACAGTTTACGCATCTTCCCTTGAATCTCTTGATGAGTTTGTGAAAGCAATCTCCTCATGGATCATGGATGGCAGCCAATGCTTTAAAATTGAGTGAAGATAAAACTGAATTGATGACTGTTGGAACTCCATCAAAACTGAAATCTATTGATGTGTCAAAATTTAAACTGTGTGGCAATGTAATTTCTTTCCCTACCTGTGTAAAAAAAACCTTGGAGTAATGATAGACAATAGTTTTACCATGAATGATCAAATTTCAAAGATTAGACGCTCTTGCTACCTAGAATTTCGAAAAGTTGCCCACATTAGACCTTATCTTTCTGTTGAAGCAACAAATAAACTTGTCTGTGCTTTTGTAACTTCAAAATTAGATTATTGCAATTCTTTAATGACTGGGATCTCTGAATCTAAAATTGCTAAATTACAGCAAGTTTAAAACAACGCTGCAAAATTGGTAGGGCCTATATATATAGAAAGAATAGAAGTGATCATGCTACACCTTTATTGAAAGAGTTGCATTGGCTACCAGTTAAACAGCGCGTTGAGTATAAAGCAGTATCTATTGTATTTCAATGTTTAAATCTTCCAAATTATCCAACCTATTTGAGTACTATGTTTACACCTTACACTCCTGCAAGGTCTTTAAGTTTAAGGTAAAAAAAGAAGAGTTTGTTAGCCAAACCTAGAACAAAATTGAAAACCTACTGGGACAGAGCTTTTACTTTCCAGGGCCCAGATGTTTGGAACCGTCTACCCTTATCAGTCCAACAGTCCGAAATTTATTAGGAACCCTAAATTTACAACTTTTCTTGTCCATCTTTGTTTTTTAAATTGATTTTTTTTTCACTTTCCAATTGTCTACGTTATCTATGTTTTTGAAAACTTGTATGAAAGAAACTGTGTAGCTTTTATTTTGTCAAGCGCTTTGAGACTTTAAATTATTGTAAAAAGCGCTATATAAATTTAGATATTATTATTATTATTATTGCGCATGATTTTGTCTTCGTTTAGACTCAATAAAAAACAAATTAGTGTAAATGGCATGGTTAAGATAGTGTTAAATGAATAAATACAATAATGCAACACAGAGATAATGTTAAAGACTATTATAAGACGTTAAGGGGCATCACCTGTTTTGGGCTGAGCTATTGATAAAAGATAATGTCATTTTCAAATTTCATTTTGAGATTCATGTTTTTTTCAGACCTGTCAAATTTAACCATATACAACACAAATCCACAAACACATCCGTAAAATATAGGTTCCTTAATTGTCAATGAGTGCCTGAGTCTGGCATTTTTTAAAGTTTTTCCTTAAGTTATATTGCTCCATCTTTAATTGAGTTTTTCTAAAAGTGATTTTTTCAGATTAAAAAAAACCTATCTCCTCATTCATTTTTTGCCTGATTGTTTTTAAATTTGGTGTGTGGGTGCCTTTAGTTGTGACACAAAGAAAAATGTGGGCTTTTTGCCACATCCAGCCTAGTTTTGAAGAAATACAAAAAAAAATTCTAATGTAAGTAAAAATCATTTTTTTCAATTGTACACGCTTATGTTAAAAGTTCATAAAAAATATTTTTGATAATTATCCAAAAATGATATACAAAATTTTTATCTCATGTTTTCCTCTAATTTGACCACGCTGAATCGATTAATAACCATCATTTTAGCATGAACCTAGAAATTAGAATAAAAAAAGGTACATGTACCACAAGACCCATTCCCCTTGTTCAAAAAAAAGGTCTAGGAATTCACAAGCAGTGTTTTATTCGCAGCGTACACTGTAGTGTAATGACTCACTACATGTATCAATCTGATGGAGAAGTAAAAATATGCAATGTGCAAAAAAATGCTTAAGTTAGATCCCTGTATGGTATAGACGGACACTGTCGGAGTAATATTATTCTTAGAGACTATGCGTTATAACTTATATGCGCGGTCATGAGGATGAAACCCATAGGGGAGGACATCCAGGATGGGCATCTACAATAGATGCACTGATGTGTCTGCTGTAAAACCGACCCTGTCTATGGGCGTCATTGGGTCATATGTTATCGTTGTCCACACTCAAGGTCTCTATTTAGAGAATGCAAAGACTTCTTTAAAATGGATTTGTTATGACTGAGGGGAGGAGATCGTTATGGGCAAGGCCCATAGTGTTTTTGCTCAAACAGGCTGAGTCAATGTTTCACATTAATTTAAATTCATACATTTTTCTTTTTTTTTCAAATAAATTAACAATTGTCAAAAGGTGACAATTTCTGAGTCTATGTGAGGCTTGGAGAAGACTGGGGTCAGGCCATTTTATTTTAAAACTTTTTTAATACAACTCGGCCATAGCAAAAAAAAATTAAGATTTAAAATAAGTTGTTAAACATGCTTTTTAAAGGACATTTTAATACAAGAATATCCAAAAATACATTTATTTGACTCGTCATTAGAGCCAAAGCAAAAAAATTTGTTTTGGAATGTTTGCTTTCTGTCCTTAAAATAAATGCAAATAATCACAAAAATGTTTCTAGTCCTGAAATTAAAAGCTATGATATTCGCAGTAACTTTAAGATTGTTTTATCAAGAGTTTACAGTAAACGATAATAATGTTTGATGGGTGTCATTGCCAACTTGAGTTTTGAAGTACATGTAACAAAATAGAAAGATAGACAAAAAGCAAAACTCTACACGTAGTTAAATGTTGAGCTTTTCACACCTGGTAATGTGATATCTTTTAACTTTATCCACAGAGGAAAAGGCAAAAGCTTTGAGCAAGAAAGGCAAGAAGTCTTTTAAGAAAAAAGCTAAAGAGAAAGCAGAAGTTGTTAAAGTAGAGCCCATGCTTTCATTTGACGATTATGTGTCCCTATGGGAAAATGAGCGAAATTGGAGGATGAAGAAGCTAAGGCTGATGGCTTGCAAGGCATCTATGAGCCCTGAACCTCGCTCCATTGCCAAAATTAGTAACAGTAGAGATGCAGATTGTAACATGAGAGTGGCGCACAGGTATGATAAATTGCTGGCCAAAAAGCTGGGTGTTCCAGTTGTGGCCCACCTGCTTATGGATGGAATATTGGCAGCCACAGGATGGTCATCCACAAAGGTAGAAGCAAAGAGGAGCGCATTTGATGAGGCACTTCGGGCGTTGTACATGCCCTATCTCTGCATCTACACCGCCCCAGACGAACACAGAGAGCTCCATGCCTGCATGGTGCCGTTTTCTGAGGCACACGAAGAGCAGATTCTCAAGCCTAAGCTCCCCATGGCTCCCAAAGTCATTGAGCATACAAAGTATCGTCAATTGGAACCAAAACCAAAAAGTAAGGCAGGGAGGCGGTTCAGGCGCAAAAACAAAAAGTAAAAACTCTTCAAATGTACAAAATTTTTTTTCTACACCTCAATATGGTGACCCCAATCCCAAAAACCCAGCCTAATTTCCCAAAAATCCCAAAAACATATTTGTGATCCCAATCCCAAAAACCCAGCCTAATTCCCCAAAAATCCAAAAAACATAAATGTGACCCCAATCCCAAAAACCCAGCTTAATTCCCCAAAAATCCCAAAAACATATTTGTGACCCCAATCCCAAAAACCCAGCCTAATTCCCGCAAAATTCCAAAAACATATTTGTGACCCCAATCCCAAAAACCCAGCCTAATTCCCCAAAAATCCCAAAAATATAACTGTGACCCCAATCCCAAAAACCCAGCCTAATTCCCGCAAAATCCAAAAACTTATTTGTGACCCCAATCCCAAAAACCGTACTGTTTGTAATTTAGGTTAAAATTTAAGAGTTAAATCTGTGTCATACCGTTTAAATTTACAATTACATGATAAGAATTATTAGAATTAAAAAATAAAAAAAATACTTTATCACACACTTAAACTACATGTATTTTGATTGCCTGTGGGTATACGTTATACTTACGGGAAAAGCCTTGAGTAACTGCTCAAGGATTATGGTTTATCCTGTTGAGTCGAGATAATTCAATTACAGTACTATAGACATCTACTTATATTGACAACCGAATCTATTGACATTTCATTATCTATGTCCATGTACTATAAATATATCCATAAGGGAACATGTTGTTCTTTTTACTGTTAAAACACAATTTTGATATTTTGACTTTTTCTGTCTACTTTCTTCAACTTTTCAGCAATAACATTCTGATTACTGAATTAATTTTTAAAAAAAACCTAATCGTGAAAGAATTCCACAAAATATTACATGCATTGTTTTTAACAAGGATTACCAATCCTATACATGTAATATTTTTTAAAAAGTAGAGAAATTTTTTGCCAACCGCTGCGGGTTCAGAAAATGGCTACCCCAACTGTATTTTTATATGGAGCGTGGTATTATTAAAAAAATTAAACTGTTGTACATTCTTTTTTCAACAATTTAAATTATGGTGGCTACATTAAAGTTGAAGTGCTAGTGCTTTTCCTAAAAGGTGCCAGAGTTTGTAATAGTGAGTACTGGTTCCTGGTCAAACATATTTTTTAACCTTGAATGCTGATTTGTTAGGTCAATCATACTGATTTTCCATTTTGAGGAGTGACAGGTCTGATAATACATAATTACATTGTATCAAGATTATTCTTGCCATAAAACATTTTAATGGAACTAGAATTAAGAGATTAGTCTGATC
>BMAT01002523.1:60967-93789 GCA_019649035.1 Elysia marginata | reverse complement strand
ATGTACTAATTGAACTTTGTATTGACTGAATAAACTTGAATTGAAACTCTGGTATACTAGGGGCAAAAGAGAAGGTGGTAAGTGACAGGTCTGATAATACATAATTACATTGTATCAAGATTATTCTTGCAGTAGAAACTCTGGTATTGTTTATTCAGGATTTTAAAGGCCATCGGCCCAGTACTCAAAGCACAAACTTAAATATTTCAACAGAGAGTGGCGGTTTCATAATCATAACCGTGATGGACATAAAGAGAAATTAATTAAGATCATCAACATGACGTTTGTCTAAGGATTTTCTTACAAACATAACAAGATTGAACAATGTGATATTATCATTTGTATAATTTAAAAACCTACAGTTTTTCTTGGTGACATGGGTTATATAAAAAGCAGGTACATTGTATAGGCCAATCGTAGTTTTTCCAAAGCGGGGCACACAAAGACATAGTGCAATTCATCGTCAACAGCCCCAGAAGAACATCTTATGTTAAACATTTGTTGTTTTCAGCCATATTTATCCTGTGCAAGTTGTTCTTAATAGGCAGACGACGCATTCTAAGAAGGGCAATTATTGTCCATTGTCTCATAGAGGTAATTGCTTTTACATAAATAGCGGCCATATAGAAAGAGTTATATTCAAAATAAAATTCATATTTTTCTCTTATTGATGAGTTGGTTTCTTGCTGGCCGTTGCGAATAAGTCTTTCTTTAACTTCTGACAAAAATCGATCACATTCCTCAATTTCTTTGTTATGCCAAACAAAAGCAAAACCGGTTTGAAAGAGAATGTTTGTAATTTCTGATGCCCAGTTTACCCTCCCAAAATGTACAAGTCTTCTTTGTTGAAGGTAGCATTTCCTTGGATATCTATGATCTGGAAGTATTAACAGCTTACACCAATATTTTATTGCTTTGAATTTAGTCTCTACCCAAAGTGTGTATCTACCATTTCCCGCACGACGATGTTGTTTTCGGTATCGGTAGTTTTGCCGATGCCTAGGAAATCTTTAAAGAACCTTACTTGCGCCTGTTTAATACAGTTGTATACTCTAGTTCCCCAAATTTCTGAACCATACAGAAGTATGTATTGGTTTTACTTTAATGTCAAATATCTTGACAGCTGTCGAAAAATTAATATTATTTAGTTTTTTTATAATCCTTAGGATAAGGCCCATAATTCGTAAAGACTTGCAAGCATGGTTATCAACACATTTTGAACAACTCAGTCTTGATGAAAACGTTAGTCCAAGATGATTATAAATATAATACTTTGCTATGTCTAGGGGTTCATTATTGAATTACCACTTTTCCGATTGTTTTAAATACCGGGGGTAACCCCCATCTCTGAAGACCATCATTTTACTTTTACTGACATTGACCTTGAGGCCCCATTTTTCACAGAAATGTTCAAGGAAATTTATTTTCTTCTGCATAGCTAAAACACTGTCTGCAAATAATACAAAGTCGTCGGCATAGAGGAGACTAAATGCTTGAGCATCTTTGGTTAAAAGTCCTACACCTACTATGTTGGGATCACTGCGCAGATCTTTCTCTAACTCAGAAATGAAAATAGAAAAAAGTAGTGGGCTTAGCACACAACCTTGTTCACCGCGCGCGCCACTCGTGGGTGAAAAACACCCAGAACAAAAAGTAATGAGCTTAATTTTATTGAAAATAACCCATATTGGCTCTAAAAACCTGTTATATTCCTCAACGGTTCATATTTCTTTTATTTTTTTTAAATTAGTTCAATAAAATTAATGATAAATTATTTTTTTATTAATTTTTTTTTTAAATACGCATGCTGATTAAGCAGAATCCACTTGTGGGTGAAATTCACCCGTATAGTCTCAATGAGCCTTCAGAGCTAAGCTGAATGTTTTTCACTGACGAGTGGCGAATGGGAGAATTCAAAATAGATGGCTCAAAACAAGTTTTTGGGTGACAATCACCCACGAATGGTGTTTAAGTATACAAAGCGAGTGGCGGTGAAGGTTAACTCCACTCCGCATTCAAAATAGTCAGTTATAGTCAGACACAGAGAGAGAGAGATGTAGACTATGATAAAGAAGAGGATAAAACAGTTATAGGGAGATAAAAAATAAAAGGTGTTGAGAGGAAACTCAAAGACAGGATAATTAGATGCGCAGAAGGCAAGCCTGCAGAAAGAAGAGGACATACCCGATGTACAACATTATGGGGACAAAAAGAAAAGAGGGGATCTTTTTAATGGGAGGTTAAACCATTCTTAGATTCTTTACTTAAACCAATTCCATTATGATTATCTTTACTTGAACGTGCAAAATCATGGGCACTTAAATAGTTTTTAAAAAATAATAATAACAGAGCAAACCAAATGCCCTCCCCAAGCTTGTAATTTCTTTCATAAAAACAAACAAGGGAGGTAATCAGATATAAAAAAGGATAGTTCGCTGTCGTTAACTTTTCTTAAATTTTTCCCTTCCAAGGCTTTGTATTTTTCTTTATTGGCATTTTGATGTACACATAATACAGTCAAACCTGTCCTGCCGACCACCTGTATTACTAGCTACCACTTTTCTATGATTCCCTTGCATTTTTTCTATGTTTTATGTTAGGATATCCTTCGTGGCCACCGCAGGCAGATTGTTCAACTCTTTCCAATCTCTATAAAATTAAAAAAAAAAACCCTCTGCAACGCAACCGCTCTTCACCTGAGAAGAAGCAATGAGCAACGTAAACCTTTCACTTCTATAAACTAACTTTTTGCTTAAAGTGAAGCAAAGGGTAACTCAGACATGGAAGTTGTTGCTACAAAACATTAAAAAAAAAAAACAACTCAGAAATGAAAACAACTGCATTTTACAGGTTTACAAGCATAGTGCCCATTGCAACCACTTGTCCTTCCTGACCTAAGTTTAGTGGTCGCTTTGGGCAGGACTGACAAACCCTAGCATTCAATGAACTGAAGAATAGTTGCGATTTGTTCTCTTCTTTAAACTTAACAAATGTCCTTGTTCAGAACGAGCTAATTTCAGACTTACCTCGTTTTCAATGAACTAGAAGTAGAAGTGAAACGTAACAAATGGTAAGTCTTTTTAACTTTTTTTTCTGGTATGTTGTTCACTTTATCAACAATACTGCTATCAATAGTATCATTGTACCGGTATGAAAGAGAGAGAAATAAGAATATCAGAAAACGGGCTAGAGTTGCAAAAACTTTTAGCAATGTGTTGCCTTAATCATTTAAACTAAGGCACAATGTGAAGGCCTAGTTTTGTGTTTATTGACACCGAAAGGTAGCGCCTTTCAGAAAAGTTAAGTGGTATCCCTGACTCTGCATATAAAGATTAGACTATTAAGCCTTGGAAATAAAAATGTGACTTCCTTACCAGTTGAATTAGTATACTACTATGTGATACAAAGGTTTGCTAAAGATTACTGCTCATAGTCTTACG
Source organism: Elysia marginata (assembly GCA_019649035.1). Classification (NCBI taxonomy): domain Eukaryota; kingdom Metazoa; phylum Mollusca; class Gastropoda; family Plakobranchidae; genus Elysia; species Elysia marginata. The sequence continues at coordinate 90,349 of BMAT01002523.1, read as the reverse complement.
TTTTTTTTAAGGTTTAGAATGTAAATACATGTACATGTAAATTGTAATACAATCTATATGATTATTGTTCCTGTCAATTGCATCATAGTTCTTCTCTACCCATACGTTTTTTTAAGGTTTAGAATGTAAATACTATGTAAATACATGTACATGTAAATTGTAATAGGCCTACAATCTATATGATCATTGTTCCTGTCAACTGTATCATAGTTCTTCTCTACCGTACTTTTGATACTTACATGTATATATCTTTTGAAAATCACCTGAAAAAAATAAAAAAAGAAAGTAGGACCACTAATACTAATAGACAGCGAAAATCTCGGGAGGAGAAAACAGCTTTCCACTGTAGCACTTGCAAAACTCCAAAATGTTTGGATTTGTGGCAACAATTTAAAAAACCAGTGAAAGATAAAATTATATAGGGTGTCAGTTGTTAATATACAAGGCGTCGGTTAAATCAGTGTTAATATAGATATACAATTGCAGTATATTGGCTCTAATGAAAACTGAAGAAAAACAACCAGAAAATAGAAAACAGCTTACGAAATTGCTAGCAATACAATACCCAGTGAAAGTCTAGAATAAATCCCTGTATTGAAAAATGCAAAGAGCGCCCTTTTCCATCTATATGTAAATATATGGATGGAAAAGGGCGCTCGTTGCATTTTGATGTACACAGAATACAGTCAAACCTGTCCTGCCGACCACCTGTATTTCTAGCTACCACTTTTCTATGATTCCCTTGCATTTTATGTAAGAATATCCTTCATGGCCACCGCAGGCAGATTGTTCAACTCTTTCCAATCTCTATAAAATTAAAAAAAAAAACCTCTGCAATGCAACCGCTCTTCACCATGTGAAATAAAGTTTTGTTCCCAAGATATGTCATGGATCTCAGAGAGCCGCTGGTGCCTATTCGGGCATGTTTTCAGGAGAGATAAAAAAAAATTGCTGCGAAGAAAACAATGAACATTTTTTTTTTAAACACACAAGGGGCCGCAAAACAAGGGAGACCATTAAGTGAATTAACCTGTTATAGGCCTATTTAACAACGCCTAGCAATGTACATTGTAAGTGCAAAAGTGAGACTTTTTTTTTCGGGAGGGAGGGAGGGGGGATAATGCGTTGAAAAACCTGGAAATAGGCTCAAGTCCATATAATTTTAAATTGAATACATCACATGTGTTTCTGTTTAATTCAAACTACATTGAGATGTTATTTTTCTTTTGTAATGTATGCTGATCTTATTACACTGTAGTGACAATTTGATTTTTGGAAAATGTGAAATAATAAAGTTTTGATTCCACAAGGGTTCAAATTATCCAAAATGGGCTGTACATACATTATTACTTGTACAATTTTGGAAGTCTGTTTTCAATTTCAATAACATTATACTTACACAATGGAGTAATATATGTAATTGTAAAGTTATTTTGTTGCTTCAATTCAAATGTTCAATATAGGCAGAAGCCTACCTGTTATAGCACCCAAGTTACCAAAATGATTTTCTAAATTGTTTTCTGTTATTTTGTCTTTTTCTTTGTATCCCATAATAAAATAAATACTTATATAATAAACTGTTTTTACCTGTGATTAGTTTTATTAAAAAAAGCTTTAATTCTGATTCTTACCTATTTAAAAAAATGATAAAGTTTGGTCTGATTTCTGTTTTTGCTCCAGTAACCGAAACGGCAATGAAATTCTGCGTTAACTTCACTTCAACTATGTACAAGTAAAAGTAAAACACCAATCTAGACTGATAAAATAAATCCTAAAATATTTTCAAAATGTATTAGGGGCCTATATGTCGTGTATTCAGTCTGAATTGATTCCGTAAAACGGCCTAAAGGCAGACCAGAAAAGTTCAGGTTTTTTTTCTGTCTTGTTGAAGACATCCCTGCTGCTGCGAAAATTTTCTAAAGTTGTTATAAGATTTAAAAAGGCCTTTAGCTTCTGATGACATGTATTAATAATGTCATACTTTTATAATTTTTGCAATGCAGCAATTAGGCCCTATATGTCTCACATCTTGGGTGAATGAGTTGGATGTTGCAAATTTCACTTTCAAAGGTGTTCCTGTTTTCAAGAAGTCATTTTTCTAAAAAGGATGGAAAAAAAAAGCTTTGAGTTGCATTTTCTAACAAACTGAAATTCCGACTTCCGACTCATTCACCCTGAATTAGAGACCTATCAAATTATCACAACTCAGTCAAAGTTAACACATTTTTGTCGCAGGAAAACAAGCTCTTTTCGAGTTTTTGTGGCCTAATTTATGTACTGATTGTTGCGACTTGACAAACGGAATAATATTTATAAACAAGTTTAGGTCATTACTTCAATTAAAATTGACATGATGTCATTAATAATGACATTATGAAGACATATCACACACCTAGTTTGCTCTTATAGGCCTACAATCTTAACAAAACAAATATATTTCTGTAATAGACTAAAAATTAAGATTTTATTTTAAAATTGAAATAGTGAAAAAACTAATTGTTTGCCACAAACATTATATAGGCCTCATTATCACACAGTTTTTAGAACTTCCAGTTCCATAACAATTGACATTTCAACACAAAAAATTAAAATGTTTTTATAAAATTTCAAACAGAATCAAAATAAAAAATCTGAGTATTTATGGCAATGGATATGACATTAATAATTAAACATACACATGGTATAGAATCTTTCATAGTTCAAAATTTTGAAAGTGTAAGGTTTGATTTTCCTCTTTGGCTTTGTAAGATTTGAACATTATTTGTAAGTTGATGAGGTCCAGTTCTATCAAACCAAACTTTAGCGAACCTGTATAGATGTTCCTTCTATTCCCTAGCAATGTAGCAGTTTCTCTTGCCCTAACATGTAATAGTACTACATTTGTAATTCTCATGATAACAGCCACTGAGAGGTGCCATCTCAAACCAACATAAAAATGTCTTTAGCCAATAACATCACTTCGTTTATGTATGGAAGGGTCAGGGGGAAAAGGAGGTAGGCTACTGGACTAGATATTTTAATACAAAAAACAGAAAACGGTCTAGTTAAAACATAATTCTGTGGGTATACGATAATTCGGATCTTCTTAATTGAAATTCAATTTTTCATTTCTTTAAAATTTGAAACAGAATCATGAGAAAACAAAGATTGTTATATATGACATAAAGTAATTAAACACGAACTGTGATTTATCATACCTTATAGCAAGGAGTAAGACTAGGCGTATTACAAGATTTGTACATGTATAAGTTCAATGCTTTCTTAATGTAAAAGTCTGTGAAGCATTAAATTTCAAATACAGACTCTGTTACTGTTTTGTTGTCTACCAATACCATTGCCACTCAATCATCAATGGAGATGAATTCAACTTTTAAATTTAATCACCTGACGTTTCATCAGGGAAAATATTTAAAAAGTTAAAACATGCACAATGGAATCCCTAAATAAAGCTTATACCTCTTAGGTGACTTTAAATTTGAGAAGATCCTCTTACTCTCAGTCTTTTGTGGGCATACATGTAGTAATTTAACCACTGAACTAAGACACCCCCCACCCCCTAAGGTTTTTATTTGGGGGGGGGGGGGTCCACTGTACATGCAGTTCTTTTGTATGTATCATACATAAACTATGGTTTGATATTGAGAAGACTGAATTCGACATACAGTCAAGTCTAGGTGACTCAAAACTACATGTAGATAATTAGAATACAGTGGAATCCGAATAAAGTCAACGCCTTGGTCCCGAAAAAAAAGTGTTGAAGCGAGGTTGACTTTATCCATTTTCATGGGGTGGGGGGTAGTAACATATTGCAATGTGTAAGAACTCTATAAATTCAACAAGCCCTGCATAACCACTAGGAAGTTACTCAGAGAAATGATGAAGGCTAGCTTAGCCTAGACGTAGACGCAGGGATGGAATGCGTAGGTGTGTTCACATGAACACTGTTTTCGCTCTGGTTTGGAGAGGCAGGGAGGAGTGGGGGAGTAATCAGTGAATTGCGCCAATTAGCACCTGTCACTGTCTTCTGTCCAGCCACACTAGCGCCACCCCTCTCCCCCAACTAGCCCTCGTCAGGCCAGTGGGCCCAGGCAGAGGAGCAAGTGCTGCTCGCTGTGTCTTGAATCATGATTGGAAACAAAGTGCCCACCCACCCACCTTCACTATATCTCTTTGTCTCTCCCAAGACTCTCTCTATATCTTTCCATTTGACAACGAGGTGTTGACTTTAAGCAAGAAAAGGTTTCGTAAATAAAGAAGGAAAAAAACGGGACTGCTGCGAGATGTTGACTTTATAAAGAGTTGACGACTTGACGTCTCACGGATTCCACTGTACTTCTTTTATTTGGACTGCAGTGGAATCCTGATAAAGTCAACACCTTGGGACCGAAAAAATGTGGTGACTTTAGGCAAGAGTTGACTTTAAACATTACGAAAATATAAAGAAATACAAAATGGGATTGCTGAACAGAGAGTTAAAGCAAGAGTTAAAGGTGTTGACTTTAAATGGATTCCAGTGTAATTTCATAATGCAGATAATATTGCTCTTTGATAAATTGTGATGATAGGTCAAAATACCAATAATTTAATGTTAAACTTTGAACCAACACTATACAGTGGAAACCTCCACAACCCAAGTCTGATAATCCAAATTTCTCACAATCTGAAGTCTTCTACCCTTGAGGTTTCTTTTTCCTCTTTTACTGTGTTAGAATTAAATCATAAGTTTGAAGTTTATAAGGTTTACTTATCTTTATTCAAAGTTTATATTGAGGCCTACAGCAAGGTTTTTCTTCTAACCCCTAGCAGTTTTACTTTTACTAGTTTTACAACGCATGAAAGTTTCATGATAACCACTCACTGCACAAAGTTGCCACCCTACAACCTAAACAGACGTGTTTGTACATAAATTTATGCAAGGGTGAGGAGAGAGATTCAGAGAGGAAGGTGCCATAGAATTGAGAAGTGGTTTATTAAATGAACCTGCTCAATTGAATATATATATGGTTTGAATCCTCTTAAGTTTTCCTCCATTCCCATGAGATTCGAGTTAGGAGATTTTCCACTGTATAGGCCTATTGATTTTATTTTTCTTTTGTAATGTATGCTGATAATTGGATTTCCAGATAATTCAAAGTTAAATTTATTACTAATGAGGTTGGAAACATCCGATCCGGACGGCACAAGACACTGAGACTGATAATACTCCTATTTTAAACTTGACTTTGCTCAGCTGTCTGGTGCTGGTACTGGTAGCTGCCTGGAGGCAACAGAACGTAACTGTTAGTTTCTCCTCCACATTCACTGACATGTTGTAAGAGCTGCTGTGAAGATCGCTTACGGCCTACAGTTAAAAACCGACAGTCTTGCTTACCGCGGCTGACTGTGCGGAGATGAAACTTGGATGCCTCTTGGTGGATGACCTTTCTTTCCTCCTTGCTGAATTCTGTGGCAAATCTGAGGTCCTCCTGCTCCTCAGATTCAATATATTTTCTGAGGGCTGTGCGTACCTTTTGCCGGAACTGTCTCTCTTCAAAATCTGCACCAGGGGCAGATGAGGAAGACAAGCCAAGGCCAGCCCGACCTAACACTCCCTCTGCCGACACCGGTTCTACTATACCCATGCCGTCTTTGCCAACACCTCCACCAGTCCAACCCATTTTTCTCAGCATTTTGTTTCCAACGTTGGTATCACCAATAACATCTGTGCGCTGCTGAATCTTTTTGAAAAGCTCATTTTTAGAGACAGTGCTCGTCCCATCAGCTCCTTTCAACCTCAGTACCCAGCAATGCTGACCTAGATATTCCAGAGCCTTGCAAGCAGCGTCAAATTTGGCTGCTTTTGTGTTGGAATCTGACGCCTCAGCAATGACTTGCCCACCTAGCCTTACCTCACAAGATACTGAGGCAGGGGAATGTAATGTATGTTCAATATCCAGAAGCATGCCGCTGAAATCAGCACTGCGGCGGAGCATACTCACAGGGCCTTCTTCAATCCCAGAAAGCTGCACTAAAATAAAAGTGCCGTTAGGCCCATTCTCTGCAACTTCCGATTGTTTAACATTTGAAATGTTTGAGGAACTTTTCGTTACAGGGTAGTCTAATGATTTTAATTTTGCTTCTCTTTGTGCAAGTCTGGTAACCTCTATGCTTTCTTTCGGTAATAGAATCTCTGATGCTTGGTGAGAAAATTGAGTGAGAGAAGGCGGCAGAAAGTCTTTAGATGATATCAAAACTTTTCCAGGGAGAGTCAATCCTACCGGTTTATTCAAAGCAGAAGCTGAGGGTGGGCCTATATGCTTGTACCGAAGGCGATAATTTATGCTGGTAAAAGGTTCCACCGACGCTTCAATTTCCCTGTCACCGCTTTCTGTTTCGGTCACCCTAAGGTAAGGCATGTGAAATTTTTGAAGGGCCAACTCCATACCAATCTTCCTTGCAAGAGGTTTAGATCTTGCAGCACCGGTCGCAACAAGACAATCATTAAAAAGAACGCGCATTCCATAGCTCTCTCCTAATCTTTTAGCTGTCTGTGCATCCTGTTTGAACTCCACTTTTACGCCAGAACCTTTTGTAATGCAGCTCATCACTTTGTTCAAGGCAAACTCATCCTTGCTCTCAAGTGTCCTACAGGCTAGCTGCCTTAGTTTCTTGATTAAAGGGTGTTTCTCACCAGGGATCAGCTTTTTGTAGTCTTGTAGAGGCAATATAGGTGTAGCTGGGTGTACTGATGTTAATGCAATGCATGGAGAATCGTCAGTGGAACTGGAAGTGCCTGCAAAAAAGTACAAGTATAATTAATTTATATATATATATTTTAAATGCAATTTTAATGCAATGCAATGCAACATAGCCGTATCTGATTATTTCAAGTCCCTTCTTTCAATTAGCGCTACTCAGTATTCTTTACTCTTTTTAGGACAACATGTACATTCCATTTTGGGATGGTTCTTCCTAAAATCATATGTATGAATCTTAAACTTAAAGCAAAAGTTCTGCTAAAACCACTTTAAAAGATTTTGTACAGACTTCTATTATTAGTATTAAAGTCTTCTTATTCTTGGAACATTAAATTTTTAAGGATGTATACTAGTCAGTTCAGGGAGGTTAATTGTGTTTTTCTTTCTTTCAGTTCTATAGGATTGCAAAATAATATTTAAAAAAAAAAACATAAATTAGGCGGGCATTGCATCTCAAAAAGTATTTCACAGTTGTGCAATGGTTATTACCTAAATAACATAAGATAAAGAATAGTGACGTCAATATACTCTCAATGTAAAAATAACTGCTCTAAAGGAATACTTTGACACCTAGTAGGCCTACCTGAAAATGAACACTTCAAAATCAGAGTCAACAGTATTTCATCTGAACAACCACAAAGCATCAAAAACTTAAAACTCCACGTTAAAAACAAGATATTACCGTCACATCCCAACCCCATATATTTGGGTGTCACTCTAGACAGACAACTTAACTACAACAAATATCTCGAAGGATGCCCCAACAAGATTGCGAAAAGAAAATGCATCCTGAGAAAGCTCGCAAAAACAACACAAGCCGTGACAAGGCGCCTCACAATCTGCTCTGCAAATGTCAACTCTTGCCCTGTGTAGCTGAATAATGTGCTCCTGTGTGGGCCAGAAACCCGAACACCAAACTGGTTGATGTTGAGATCATGAATCGATGAGAACAACAGGAGGCTGTCTCAAATCAACGCCAATACAGTGGCTTCCTAACATAAGCTCAATTGCACCACCTCACAACAGAAGAGAAGATGTGACACATAAAACAATGAAAAAAAATCACGGACATGGCAGACAACATACCACTTAAACAAATATACAAGGAAGCCTTAACAACAAGAAGACTGAGGTCAAGAAACCCCTTCTAGTTCTACAATGCAAAGATTAAAAACTTTAAGTTTAATGCAACAGAGGAATGGAGGAAAGAATGGGAAAGTAACATTCCTTCAGGTCGAAGTATAGTAACTAATCCAACCCAACCTCTTCCTGGCTTCACTACCTTAATTGAAAAGAAAGCACTGGGTGATAACCAACCAATTTTGGACAAGACATGCAAAGACCTCCCATACGAAGCACAATTTGAAACTGAAAGGCTCTCCAATGTGCCGACGATGTAGCAAGGCTCCTGAAACAACATATATCACATTGTTTCAAACTGTCAAGTTACAAAAGAAAACTAGATGGTGGCTATGCAACACAGTCAATGATGCTGATGAAGACATGGTAACTTGGATCAACAAACATTTAGCCATACGATACAACTAACTACTAGTGTGTAAAAAAAAATATTGTAAAGGCTGGAAAAAAGCAGAGGTTTGGCATCCCTAGTTCTAATCTAAGCGTGGGCCAAAGACTTAAGGTGCTAAGTACAACTACACCTTTTTTTCTTTTTTCTTTGTATAGAAAGCAATCCTGGAAAATGCATTCAGTTGTTTCTGTTGGATTTTCACGTTTGAACATTTTTGGCTGCCCTATTCTAAAAACTCTGCACATGTGCTGTGCCCATTGGTTGTTGCCAGATTGTACTTTTTTGCCAATATCTTTACAACATGGTTCATTAAGTTATGTTCAGGTTTTTTAGAGTTTTTTGTCCATTTATTGCATATTGCACAATATGAGTCCATGCCATTTTTTGTTATACAAGATGCAATGGTATTGGTAGGCCTAAGCGGGTGTTTTTTTTTCCAAAATCATTTATCATTAGGCATCCCTGATTATAGTACATGGTTGTACAAGTGAACTCATTATAATCTATTGAAAAAAAATCACATGTTGAACATATAATAAGGTTTTTTAATTTAATTTTTAATGTTCTTACATAGCTCTAAGGTTTTGCATTTAACCACATCACTACATGTAGTTGTGTTTATTTTTTTTTTGTACCTGTACGTCGGGTGGTAACTGAGTACCTCTATACTTAAAATCAGGAGAAATGAACGGGCATGACAAAATAACCTCACCTTTATACTAGTGTGTACACCCATTCACACATATATCCATTTTACAGTAACAAAAAAATCGCCTGACTTAAGTCAAAGAGGAAGTGTAGTTTTTGTCATTCAGGTGTTGATTTTACTTCAATATAAACGATTTTCAAGGTGTTTATAAAAGCAAATCCCATTTTATTTACTTCTATGCTAAATGAATTTATATAGTTATCCCCCTTTCTCTAGAAAAGTTTACAAAATGGTGAGTAAGACTAAGAGAAATGTGTGCATAAAGTTTTTTTTAACAAAAAAAAAAAAAGAATGTTCATCCATAGAATTCTATGTTTGTGGAATACTAAAACGGTCAAAGACAAATACCTAAATTACGATTTTTTCCGAATTAAGAAAAACAATCCCTTACACACTAATCCAGCCATAGCAACTTTAAATGATCATCTTTATATGTATTGTCTTGCCTTCTAAGCCTAAGGGCTAAGACTATGATGGGCGACTTGTGTCTAAGGTGGACTTTTTTTCTAAACAAGAATGAGAAACAAATCAACATAATTATATAAAAAAAAACCAAACCTGTTACACTGTCACTAAATTCTGTGCTTTCTTCTCGATTGTTTTCCATATTAACAATCTCTACGGGTGAAGGATGTGAGCCATCAGCATCAACTGACTCGGTACTTCTGAGTTGGCAGGCCTCTGATTCTGAGTGATCTTCTACTGTAAAGCTGTCTGATGCTTTCACGAATGAAGCTGCGTACAACTCTTTTGCAGCACATTTTCTGTCTTCCCTCGTCTCCTGCTGATAACTTTCGAGCAGACCACTACTCCGCGACTCAATCTCTTTCATAACAGCTCGAGGATAAGAGCATCTGTACATGGCAGAATTGATGAAGCACTTAGAGAGGCAGACAAGCCTGTCGCCTGGCAGAGAATCAACATTTGCATCCAGGAACATCTTTCTCAGTTTCCACTCTCTGCTGCTTTCAAACTCATCTCTCAAAACATCTGTGTCTGAGCCTCGTGAAGCTTTTGCCTTTAGACTCATCGTGTTCTTAGAGTAATTCCTGCGGAAAAAAAATCCATTGAAAAGATAACTTTTTTTTTAAGCTACTTCCATTCTTTAAAATAACTTAATCATTTAAATTCTCAAATACTAGATTTCTTCTTGATTTGAACTTTCAAGTAGTATGAATAAGAATTAAGTTCAGAGGGTGTTTAGTTATACTAAAACTAGTGAGATCCAAGTTATTTTGACTGGCGGTGATATTTGGGGAAAACAACATGAGTGATTTTAAGAGAATGGATAGAAGTAGGCCTATGTGAAAATTTTTTGCATCATGCATTTTATGATTTAGTTAACGGTTAACCTTATCTCATCTAATGGCCACGCTAATAAACTATGGTGCAATTCACCACCAAAACCGCCTTGATATATATACCTAGCCTGTGAGTCTGAACAACTGAGTGTTTTATGCAGACTAAATGCCATTCTAACAGCCTTAGGGTTGTGAATTTTTACTAAATCGCATCTTGCACATCCTCATGATGTGTGGCGTCGTGGTCTAGTGGTAGACCCTTGGCTTTCGGATAGGTCCGGGGTTTGAGACCTGCTTTCGGCAGGTAGACGTTTAGTCCCGCCTCACAAATGCGTTAAATGAGTACCCAAGTATAGGCAGTGAAAGATCTTATCAGAATGATAGAGTGATGCGCTTGACTAACTGCTCCTCTGTGGGTTCAGAAGGTACTTTGGTTGGGAATGGCCTGTCGGGGAACCCATGTAAAGTGCTAAGAGCACATTAGAGGATAAGTGCTATGTAAAAACGCTCTTTACTTTTACTCATGGTTTTCTGTGCTAATCGGACACAGGCTTCCCTCAGACCTCACATGGTGTTGCAATCTAGACAGATTTTCTTTGTCTATTGTCTTTATGAACTTTCTGCAAAGATGCTAAGACAGTAAGAGTGCCTATTCATGTAGTGTGTTTTAGTTTACAACTAGCAACATCATGTGCATGATGTAGGTAGAGCTAGAATTCAAAAGTGAGGCGTAACCCTTGACCACGAGTTTGTATTTCTAGATTATAAAGATTCAATGTTTGAGTTTAAATGCTACTTGTACTGAAAGATAACTCTCCTCCTTCCTCTTCTATACTTTTGATCACCAGTGATCGATGATGTCATCAGTGAATAAATTAACTACATGTATTTGTCATAGAATGATAGCAGAAATCTATTTCCTATGAATAATGAAAGCTAAATATACCATCAGAAATCAACAGAAACATTTTGGGTTAATTTGGTATTGAGTTGTTAGACCCAAAAATGTTGTTTCCTTGTTACCAGCCTGCCGCCATGTTGAATGTACATGTACTATGTAGTTATTATGGTAAAAATTACTATTGCCCATCTTTAAAAAAATGGTTAAAAATCAAGAATGAGATTTTTTTAAAGTTGAAAAATTTGATTTGGACCAAAATGAGGTATTTTTTTCATTATATTAATCATAATGATTTTTTTTCATTATCCAATTTTATGGTGTGAAAAGTCTTTTTTGAGTAACAAAAGTAGGTCAAATTGTGTACTATGATGTGATATTATAATATAAAAAAAACATTTCACATCATAGCCCATTCATTTGCCATCAAACCGGTATATGATTATGACACTTAGGACTCTCACAGTTTCCCTTGCTAAAAGCTGCCATACAAAATGTAGACTCAGATTTATATTCGACTCCTAAAAAAGTAGAGAAGGAAGAGAGTTAAGTTATATTTATGAGCTATTTGAGCTGAAAGTGGAGATAGACAAGTTAAGTCATATTCAAATTCATGAGCTATTTGAGCTGAAAATGGAGATAGACAAGTTAAGTTATATTCAAATTCATGAGCTTTTCGATCAGAAACAGTGAAAGTGGAGATAGACAAGTTATATTTGAATTCATGAGCTATTTGAGCTGAAAGTGGAGATAGACAAGTTACATTCGAATTCGTGAGCTATCCAAGCTGAAAGTGGAGATATATAGACAAGTTAAGTTATATTCAAATTCATGTGCTATTCGTGAACAAAGTGGAGATAGATATAAATCTATACTCTACTCTGCACTTTCATATTTTTTTTTAATTCTCAGTAAATAATTCCACAAAAAGCATGACGAGAGGTGTGCAAATAAGTTCAAGACTCATCTTGTCTTTGAGGCTACTAATAAAAACTTTTTTTTTCTCAAGGAACTAACAGTCAGGTACTAACAGTGACAGCCTCCTTGTGAAGAGAGACCAATTCCTTGTTTCCTCCATGATAGGAATGACTCTATATATTTAAAATAGATTGGATAAGCAGATACAATGTATGATGAGCATTATAACAAAGTATATTTTAATTGATGTCGAGTCCATTCTTATCATTGTTACATTCTTTAATTCAAGGATTACCACAAAGGCATGCCACCCTATCATAAGCCTAAATGTCATTGTAACGATTTCTCTGATTTTTACAAATAAACCTTAACAGTCTTGAGCAATGAAGCACTGTTTTTAATTTAAAAAGAATAGATTTAATTTAATTAACATGTCACTTGGGTATTGAGGAGTAATCTTTAAAAATATAACCAAAAGTGGCACCCTAGTGTGGAAATCCTGCTCACAGTCACAGACTGTCCAATCAGTGTTCTGTTGATCTCTTAAGTTTGATTCTTTGGGTAAATCCGAACATATTAAAAACTCTTTGTGTGATGCTAATGCTATGACAGTCATGGGGAACCAAAAATTGTCAGAAGGTTTGTTTTTCAATTAGCCAGCCTTGGCTACAGCTGAATTGGAACAATTTATGAATGTTTTTACTTTGTTGCATGGTGGATTCACTCTAGAATTTACCTGAGCAGTTATCTAAAAAATAGAGAGAGGGAATGTACATGATAGAAAGAGGGAAAAGAGAGTGTCAAATGTCCAAGGAACATTACTTTTGATAAAAAAAAAAGAATCTGTGTCCAAATGCCTAGCTGATACTGATAAAGTAGTTTGAATTAGTGAATTGATTTAAAAGTAAACCCTTTTTTCACCCCTTGAAAACTTTTCCTATTTTATGATTTTGGGGTGCTTTTAATTTAAAACTATTATGGAAAACAATAGGACTATTCCTATTTCATCCTGTGGGGTGCAGATGCACCCCTCTAATGTAGTAGAATCGAATATTTATAAGAAAAATCTACCGGTATTTCATTCTTTGGGGTATCACTCACGGCGACGAAACACTCAACTTTTAGTTCACCTGTACAGCCACCCAGCGAAAGCCTATTAACGACGCCCGCGAGGTCAAGTTTTGGTCAAATCTTGCCCTGCACGCCCGAAAAATCTACCTGCGCTGACAACGAATTCTGCGATTTTTTAGAGTGCTTATGAGTGTGTTTGTAGGCGTAATAACTTTTTTCTCATTGGTTGTTGGTAAGAAAGAATAGTACAGCAAAAATGCGGAAGCTCTGAGCTTCATTATCATACCAAATTTTGCATTGAGATGATATATGGAAGGCTCACAGGTTGTCTTAAAGTTTTGCTATTTTTCTTAGAATTTGTGAAACAGTTTCAAAGACTTTAAAAAATTGTAACTTTAATTCTCCCCGATAGATTTTATTCGTTCTTTGATATGGAGTTAGACAATTTATAGAAGAAAAAATAACTGTAGAAATATCTGCGGACTCAGCAGGGGTTGTTGAGGAGTGAGCTCTTTTCCATCTGGCTATCCATTGAGATGCCAGCGGCAGTGGAACCCTGGGGTAACTGGACAGGACTTTGCTTTATAATAGGAGCGTTAATTGGCGTAGGGTTGTTTGATCTCAATTGCAAATGTGGCAAAATGATACCACCCATGTACTGGAAAGTCAGTTTCTATCTTTTCGGACAGCTAAGTGCACATTCCAAGGTAACAAATTTGTCAATATAGAGGGGTTAGCTACACATTTCACAATTTTAAGTTCACAGTTCAAGTTATTTACAACTTATATACAGTAGGCCTATTGTTCGATAGAAAATGACTACATTTTATTTTCTTCGGCTTTCTTCTGATGCAGTTTGTAAAGCAGTTACTTCCATCACATATTTTATTTTCTTGTTTTCATTCCGAATGCCCGCATCCCTCTCTCTATCTTTGCAACTGTAGAATGCAGCATTTCTCCGCCTTGCTCTCCATGAAACGCATGTCCAAAATTAAATTTCTTCATGAACTCAAGGCAGTGATCCTCAAGAATGTGATGCTAGGGGGTAATATTATTTGGAAATGTCTCTCTATAGATGTTCATGTACTGTTTCACTGAGTGCTCTGCTTCTTCTATATTGTCTTGTGTTAGTGGACGAGTATGAGATAAGTTTGTGTAAACGTTTTTCTAAGTTCCATTTTTTTTCTTGTCTTGTCTTGTCTTTCGTCATGTAGGGTATTTTTTGCAATGGTTTAAATTATTTCTTTTGTCAGTTGTTTGTATATTTTTTTCTCCCATCTTTGTCCATATTTTCATATAGCACTGTTTCTTTTGCAAGTTTTGCTTTCGCTTCGGCAGTTTTTCTTTATTTTATTCAATTTTGACAGCATCCTGTTCTAAAAATCTGTGATGTCTCACAAAAGACCAAGAAGTATGAAATTACGGAGGGGCAAATGGTGGAGATCTATGTCAACCATTGGTTGGTGAAAAGCATTAAAAGGTGTCTTTCGTTCTTTATGTCGCCGACACTTAGCAAAAAATTATGGAAATTCTCGTCAAGAGACTGCAAAGTTCTCTCATGTATACTCTCAGTTTCTTGAAGTTGGATTTTCCTGTTTAATTTTGTAACAACGCAAACATGGGTAGTATCCAGAGGGGCCAGATATACCACAGATTTGATTAACTAATTAACTACACACACAACGCACACGTTTCTACTGTAGATAAATTTAAATATTATTGCTTTAATACCAAACAGCATAAAGAAAAACTGCAAAGATATGGTTTCTGGCTAAATTCAACCCTGGGTAACTTTAAAGCTCTGTAACTTTTTAGATTTTATTGAGTCCGCACTACTTTTTGTTACTACTGAAAGCTAAAGGTTTTCCTGATGTTAGCAAAAAATAAAAAACAAAATCTTTCGGGGAATAAGCTAGTTAAATGAAATTAAAAAAGAGTTTTCACTAACATTCCAGAGTTTTCACCCTTTAATTTAAAACGACTGTAAAAATCTTGTTTTCCAACGCATTTCGAAATAAAAAATATCTAATTGAAGAGGAAGGTTTGATTAACACGGTGAAATAGATAAATCCGGCGTGAGTCGACGCGATCAAGGCTTAATTCGGGGTGAGAATAAGCTAATTTTTAGGTTTCTGGCGCACTCAGTTACCTGCGCCTGTTTTCGGACGCTCGTGGGGCCATTAATTGCGCTCTGACATCTTTATCGCTAGTAATCAGCATACCTTGGGGATGCGCATGGTCAGCCCAGGCAGATCAAAGAAAAAACTAAAGATCCAGAATTCTGGCCTTTTTCGTCGCCGTGCACTTATAAATTTTCATAAATTTTATACTATTTTGACTTATGAGACGACTTGCTATTCAGTATTCTGTTATAGAAAATTACATGGGGTGCATGAAATGAAATAGGAGTATTTCGGCTATCATTTAAATTTTGTTTCTAAGGGGTGCAAACACACCACAAACAAATAAAATCTCAAATTCCAGGGGAGGTCATCTGGGGTGGTTAGGTTAGGTTGTTTGAATTTTAACATCTCTTTTAAACTACAAGGTTTTATCAGAGACGACACTTGGGACAATTGAAAGCGTGCTGCCACCCTGTGATGTAAGGAGCGCTTGCGTACACTACACCCAGTCACATTATCCTGACACTGGGCTGACCAGATTTAGCACTAAATCCATAATGCCAGACACAAGACGGATCAGCTGCTAATTAATACCAATTTTAAAGTCCTTGGTTTGACTCGGCCAGGGATCGAACCCTCACCTCCCGATCTCTGAGCGAGTGTCTTACCCCTAGGCCACAGAGCCGGTCATCTGGGGTGAGTAAACTATGCACATGAGGGGCATGAAACTTGGAGAAGTTATGAAAGGGAAATCATAATATTTCATGTTTATAGGTTGAAAAAAGAAGGCATCAGGGTGCCTGGCAGAGGTGAAAACTATGCACCTGGGCTAGGTAAATTAGGATGTAGGCCTATGCATCTCTAGTACATGTATGTATACATTAGGCGCTTAATTTTGAGATCATACAATATAAAAAGTGCAAAACATAAAATTTTAATTGAGTTTACAAGGTAGAATTCAAGGCTCAGCCTTTACTGTTTAGTTTACTACACACGTACTTGGCCTTTACTTTAATACTGGGCTAGATCTAACTCAGGGGCCCGAACAAGATTTGTCTTGAGATAAGATCTCCCAATCTTGCCCGCCCTTGATCTGGAAATCTAGATTTATCAAGATTTTACTGGATTCTATTTATCTATGATTTTAATAGTAGCTGCCTCTGCAGTTAGATTAGGCCTATGTAGTCAGATATAGGCCCTAAAATAGATCTAATTTCTAGATCTACTCTACTCTAGATCTAGAAAACAACAAACAAGTGAGAATCGAGTTAAATACGGATGTTGAGGTTTTGGGCAGTAGAAGCAGTAGAAGTACTAATACGTACATCCTACTACGAAAATTTTCGGTCGTAAAAAAGGTGGGCTTGTTGTCAAGGGTCTATTTACATTAGGCCTAAATGTTAACTTAGATATTAATTAGGATTTAAATAACGGCAGTATTTAGTATTACATTTTGATTGTAATGGCAAAGACGGCTTGTAGCAGCAGTAGGCCTAGTTCAGTAGTAGCAGCCTCAGACTCTGGTAGCATCAGCATCAGCAGCTTCAGTATAGTAGTAGTAGTAGTGGTGGTGGTGGTGGTAGTAGTAGTAGTAGTAGTTGTAGTAGTAGCACTAGCAGCAGCAACAGTAGTAGTAGGCCTAGAAGTGGTGGTGGCAGTAGTAATGGCTTTGTTCTTATTGCACAGTAGAAGCAGTAAGCCTAGCAGCGGTAGAATATAAAATAAGATAAACTCTTGTTTATGCACGAGGGAGGTTTGTCTTGGATCTTACCAGTACAGGGACCATACGTATGAAAAGCTAACGAAATGCGGAACGAAGGAAAATATGAAATTAAAGCAGTACCAAGACCATACATCTGGCAATGTTAACAAATTTAGGTGCTTCAAAAAATAACATATAATATTATAAATAAACATTCTTAAGAAGGACAGTAAAGTTTTTCTCCTTTTACGTCTCATTTTCTTTTCTTATTTACTTCAGTCTCCCTTCTCTTACGCTTTAACCTATCTTTCAATCTCACAGTTATATTATAATTAAAAGCAGGCCTGGTGTCAATACTCGTTAGATAACAGATTCTGTAGGCTGCAGTAAGGTGATACATGTGTACATGTATAGGCCTACCGTACTACCAAACCTGACTCGGATCTGAATAGCCTGACAGAGGTGGGTAAAAATGAGTTTTTATGTCTCTCAGTCCTTGAAGTAGGTTGCAGAATTTCTTAGAAGCGGAAACACTCTAGGCCTACTGGAAAGAAAGTCATTAGGGTGAATTTTTGGAGCTGAAAAATAACATTACATTGAGTATTATTTATTGCTTGCCGTTACCGGGTATCGAGGCAGAATAGCAGCAGTACATGTACCCGGTAGTCCGTAGGTCACTGGGACATGAGGCGTAAGCTATAGAGAATGAGATTTGAGCGCAAATTATCGTTTATGTTGGCAAGCTCCCTCTTTAAACTGAATAATTTATTGCTTGCGGGCAAGAACGATGACTTTGTGCTCTATTCTCACTCCCCATTAGAAGTAGTGATAGCGGCAGTAATATAGCAGGAGCAGCAGCAACAGAAATAAGGGCCTTGATGTGAGCTTCGGTGAAAATAGTTACAGTAGGCCTACAACTGCAGTCCCTCGGATGTAAAGTTCTACGAGCAGGATCAATAGATTAGATACAGCAATAGGCTAGTAATAGTAGGAAGGCAGGTCTACTGAATTACTTCAATGTTGCTAATTTTTTAAAATAAAAATGCATTTGGCCTAGTGTTTTGTGCATCACCTGAAATATTATAACATGGGAGAGATAAGGCCGAGCGTTTCGATTTATACGAATCGGCGGCTTCAATTTAAATCGTGGCCTTCAACTACGTCATGTGACTTCAGACTCAGAGAGGCTTTTAGCAGTCAAGATGTCCTCCTCACAGTTCTTCCTCAATAAAGTAAATGAGCTACAGAAGCGGTTAATGGCCGAAAACCGCTCCCTGGATGCCGAAAGAAATACAGATTTAGGATCACCAAGTCCAAGGAGGCCAAGAATGTGTATGTGGTTATAGAAATGTCCAAATTAAGTGCGATTGAAATGTATGTTTATGTCGCATCATTTAACATCTTCTGTCTCCTAAGTCCTGGACTGTTCCGTCTGGAACATCTCGAAGCTCCTGTCCAGGGTTCAGATTTTGACTAAATCCAGATCTAGATTCTATATAGATCTAGATTTATCTTAGGCCTGTATTTGGACCCATAGAAAGTTGCGGTCTCTCAAGTCTCAGTCAGACTTTGCCAATTGGATCTAGACTAGACTCTAGAAAGTATTGACTGGAGATTGACTGGACTCGGGACTTGAAGTTGAATTAGATGTTCAAAACAAAATTGAAAAGGGCCAGCAAAAGTTGCCTTGGTCGCTTGGTGAGGTCTGAAAATCAGAGGGCACCGAGGCAATTTGCTTGGGCGCCAAGGCAAAAGTTATAGGTGGTCATTTTGTTGATTAAAATTAGTAAAAAATGTGTGCATCACATCGGGAATCACTTCCATACCGACGCGCCAATTTGAAATTAATTTAAAGCACTAGATAAACTTGTTACCTGCTACAATATGACTAATCCAATGTTAATGGATGAATATTCACTGGACATTGGTCTAGTGCGTTGTATTTTTATATAAATGGAATTTTCTTTCACCACTCGGGACAACGCAAGTGTAGATGTGACGCCATTTTGTAAACAGACTTCCTTCATTTCGTTACTTTTACTGGCGCGTCGGTATGGAAGTCTTTCCTCTCATCGTTAGTAGGCCTACAGATAACAACATATTTTATTCCTTGCTGTCTACAAAAGTATAGAGAGGGCCTTTGTAAAGTTTGTTTATTGTACTCGTTATAATGAGTAATTATTAACAGAATTGGACAAACTAAGTAAATCACATAAAGCAAGAGACGAACATTCTTCTTTAATCCCTCCATCTTTGCTCAATCTGATATCTTCTTCAAGGCTGTTATAATCATAATGATGCCGACTCGTCTCAATTCATCCATTTTCCTGGTTGACTTATCATGTGCCACTGGAGTGTCTTATTTTATCATGATTATCTGTTTAGAAATGCACTGACTTCTAGATATTGTTGACAGTGACAGTTATTATGATAACAAGTTCTCTGCACATGAAACAGAAGATTGGCTTGACAGTTTTAATTGTTTTGATGTGATCCACCTTAGCCACTCGAGATCCCACAATTTTCATGATTTTGCACTGGCAGTAGTAGTTTTTGTCTTTTCCTTACTTTGTTTGTGTGGCTGATGTTGATGCTGATGTTTCCACTGAGTGATGATAATTAATAATGATGATGATGCAGATGCCACTAATGTTGATGCTGATGATGCCACTAATGTTGATGATGATGCAGATGCCACTAATGTTGATGGTGCCATTAATGTTAATGATGATGATGAGGAAGAGGATGGTTAAAAAGTTGAGCTGAATAGTTTTAAATTTATTCAGTTATATTATATTTGAGTGAGTTATTGAAGTCTAAAACTACATAGGTCTACATTTATCATGGATTCAAATCTCTCTCTCTCTCTCTCTCTCTCTCTCTCTCTCTCTCTCCTCCCTCTCTTGATAAACGGAACTTCATTTGTAGCCCTATGTTAAAATAATTAGTTCATGGAATTCTTTAATATAGTACTCACATGAAGTACATTTAGGTCAAGGTTGTATAACAATTCTTAGGATTTACTAAGTGGAAAATGCATCAAATTTCTTGCAATTTTTTGGTGCTCTGACCCAGCACTTTTGTTTTCTTTCTCTATTTGGTTCCATTAAAAGCTCTTGGTCAGTGTAAGACGAAATGCGTAAAACTTTGTTGAAGAACATAATCAACCAAACTTTGTGTGAAACAAAATGCGCAAATTTTTTAATTGCGTTAGTGCCCTTGCCGATTCCAAGAAATTACCCGTACATCATTTAACGGAATCTACTCATTACCGCCATAATGTGTGCATCCTCTCCCCTTCCTACTACACGTAGGCGCCACTCTTAATCGATCAATAAGAACATTTAGGTGGGAATAAAAGACAGTAGGCAGAAAGCACTAGATCCATGGGTTACCACTATCATTAACGACAGCTCTTAAACCGCTTGTGAAACTTTGCTCGCAGCGGATATAGCTGGCGGACGATAGGTCAAGGTCCGAGCTGCTATAAGGGCACAAGACAAGGTGCGAGACTGAACCCTACCTTTCTCAAAGACCACATTAATAGGCCTACTGTACTTTGACTAGATTGATGGTGGCCACCGCCTTTGTTTTTCACCATAATTTATGTGATACCGGTATTTTTCATTTTTAACAAACCAAAATAAGGGTAGGCAAAAGTTGAAACGTTGACCCTCTAATTTTCAGGGCATTACGGCAAATTGCAAGGGCACCATGGCAAATTGATTATCTTAGAGGGGAATGCAAGTTTACAGGTTTATGCAGTCCACAGAAATTCATGTTAAAACTAAAAGGACCCTACTTTAAAGTTACAACCTTTATCGAGAGATGTGTACAAACTGACTAAATTAACTAAATTGCGCAATGTTCATTTAGCTTGCAGGTAAGTATATTTTTTGTTCATATCAAATCAGTCTACTGGCTATTATCATTATTCACTTATAATAGGATAGATTCCTTGTCATGGTTTTTATTATTTCCATATAAAATTATAGTTCACACCCCATGGGAAGTTATAACATTGAATTAAGTAGCAAGTCATGTGCATGTCCTTATATAAAATTATTTTTCGTTCCCATGGGACTAAAAAAAAAAGAAGATTCAAGTTAACTGGAAATTGACATAAAAAGAATCGACTTTATTGACATTGTTGTTGTTGTTTAATTGATCATGAAAATGTAATTTTACAACAAGGTTTATATATACCTTTTGGGCAGTGGCTACTGGCATGCCAGCTGCAGCAGCTTCATCAACCCCGTCCTTTCTGGCCCCAACTTCGTCCTCAAGGTCAAGTTCTGCCCCGTCACCTGGCCGGCGAAGACCAAACATGGGAGGCATGAAGCTGGATTGTGGAGCAAGGTCACCACTGAGGGTTATGCCAGACAGGTGGGTGGACTCAATATGTTATGACATTTCTTACAGCTCACAGGGATTTCCTGTTTTATAGGTGACACAACGGCTTGACCACTTACAGTACTGAAATCTTGCCTGCTGAGATTTTCTTTCCACTTTAAAAAATATGGACATCACACTTTGACCATTGTGAGTGGTTTCCCCTTTCTGAAAGAAAAAAGCGGCATCACTGGGTCAGTCCACTATGGATAGTTTAAACCCCTTGCAAACAAAATTTGACTTTAAAATTATCAAAATTTTAATTATCAGTATCCATTGCAGAAGAGGTATAAAATTGGTGGTTTGAAATAGTGTGTGAGCTGAGCTTATAAAAGTTACTGTATTCAAGTTATCTTAGTTAGAAATAGAATTATGTAGACTCAGTTGTATAATGTTTTAGGTCCATATTTACCAGTTGGGCCTTATTTTTAGCCATTGCAAAGAGATTTTTTTTTTGTATTTGCTTAAGAAGTTCTTAATGGGGTCGGTTGTTATGAATGGAAGTAGGGAGGCTAAAGTCGATCTACTAATGGATCTGATGGGACATCAGAGATATTTAGAGAAAAGTTTTAAGCATATGTCTTCTCTTTTTTTTTTCTCTTATGTTGACGGATTTTAACTTCAGATTTAGGCTTAATGATATCCTGCGTGATTATAAAAGGGAATGTGGCTTTGGTTCAAGTTAGAGAAAGATCAAGAAGGATTCAAAGAGGAGAGAGAGCTGGTTGCAAAAATTTTTACTAGAAGTCTGTATAATGTTTTGTATAATTTTCCTCAGTGTTGTGTCAACAGATAGTTTTATTTGGTATGGGTTTTTAAGCAAACAAACAATATTTTATCAAGTAGCTAAATTAACGCGTTGCCAGATTTCTCTTTTCTTTAATGAGCATTACAGAACAATGGTTTGTTGACATTTAGTGTGAAGGCACCTTGAAGTTTGTAAGATCATGTGGCTTATCCGGAAATCTGGACTCATCCATTTATATAACGAAAAAAAATTTTGTTATGTTTAAATTTTTTCTTACTTGGTTTTAAATTTTATTTACAGTAGAACCCCTGGATTAAGACCGCTCTCAATTAAGATCATCCCTCTTATTTGACTTTAAAATTTGAGGACGTCTACTTAAATATGAGTATAGAATTTAACCCATGAGCTTAGAGACCTCCCTATATAAGACCTGATTTTAATGCAATTTTTTTCATCCTTTTTGAGGGGTTCCACTTTATATATTTTTTATTTGGTTGGGAGTGGAGGTGCAAATATAACTATTACGGTTGCTGAAATCAGAAATAAACTTTTACCAACAATATTAACCAATACTCTTATGTGGCTAGCTATCAGTCAACATTTTTGTATTATAATGCAAGTGGGTTTCAAACCATAAAAATATTTTTTTCTTTCAGAGTTAGCCTCAAATGGCTTGATGAATAACTTTGAATAATAGTAACCAAGAATGTGCAAGATTTTTATATTAACTGCTTTTTGTGAAGAGTTCTAAAAATTTGTTGTTTGCTTTCTTTTTCTGCAGTGCTGAAATCGATCAAAAGATTGAGGAAATTATGAAACAGTCTGGTATCCTCACATTTGGGGGGCAGGTAAGGTATTGCAGTTTGATTTTTTTAAAACAAAACCATTAACATAGAAAGCAAGGTTATCATAATGAAAACTTAAGTTTCATATGATTTTAGAAAGAAATTTGTTTGCAAAGAAGGAATTGTGCACTATTGACTAGATCTATTTCTGTGCCCTGCCTAAAAGGTTAATACAAATATTAAAACAGCAGTCCAAAACTGTTTTGGCCAAACTATGGAATCTCTAGATGTTTTTTAAAAGCCCCTGATTATAATTTTCTAAAAATATACTTTATTGATAATATTAAATGGAACCTAATAGAAGGTCCTCAGTAAATGAGGCTGTGACGTAAGGTTCTTATTCTGTCGTTTGTGATGCAAGTTAAATTATTTTAAGGGATAGTAAGGGAAATAAGACTGCTCTTAAAAGGCCATTGAATACCCTGTATCCCTTTCAGACAAAGCGATTGTGCATTGTTGTAAATTTTATCTAAAAAGACCTTTTGGGTCAAAAGAAAGGAAAGAAAACCGTAATTGAAATTAAGTCTGCTGTGATGCAGGACAGAATTAATCTAGATTACAGCTGAGAGGTTATACGCGTGAATATTCCTATAATTCTTGTTCATTTCATTTAAAACTCATGGCAAAGCATTATGATCCATTGTTAGTTATGTGGTAATGTTTTTTCCTATAACCTGAGGCAAGCAGTGTGAATCAGGTATAAGTTGCCCAGATAGTTTTGGGTCAGAGCTTTAAATATTAAAATTTTCTATATATTCATTATTTACTGCCTTCAAAATGAAATTATGCAAGGTATAAATAAGCGATATCGATAGTTCTGTTTTCAACCTCCTCTTACATGTCAATAATAATAGTGATAACATCTAAATTTGAACAGAGCCTTTTACAATAAAATAAAGTCTCAAAGCGCTTCAAAAAATAAAAGCTACACAATTTCTTTCATTCAAATTTGCAAAACATGGATAACGTAGACACTTGAAAATTGAAAAATCAATTCTAAAAATAGAAAAATAAATATGAACGGCTAAAACATGGACAAGATCATTTGTAAATTTAGAGTCCCAATAACTCAATATATCAAAGTTCTGACCAGTGCTAGCGGTACCCAGTTTGCCTCACATATGATTGTTGAAAATACTTAGCCCATCATGAGAAATGGCAGATCTATTACTTTTTGCCACAGCCTCAAATACGTCCAGCGTTCAGGGTTAATGAGTGTCACATTTTGAAGGTGTTGACAGTTTTCAACAAGACATTTTTTGTAAGCTTCCAAACGTCAAATCATTCATAAAATTATAGGTAGTTATGACCACTTTTGTCCATTTACAATCTAAAAAGAAAGAAGAGAAAATAAATCTTAAACTCTATAACAATGGCTGGACGCTGTCAACGTCTGGTGCACCAGCGTCCAATGTATAGTCATAACTAAGAAGGGGAGAAAGACAATTTACGAATAAAATTATGAAATAGTTTGACCCTTAAAGTTGATTATAGTAGATTAAACTTCCAAGAAAAGCTACATTTAACCCTTTTAGCCGTTTTGGGAGCAATCTAGAAGTTACAACAGTACATGTAGATCTAGGCTTAGATTTAGATCTTGAAAAATTACGCGCTGAAGTATGAGATAATTACATGGTTAAAGAGTTAAATGACGTTTCTTCTAAATGGAATAGTCAACTTCTGATTTATTTGCCTTGGAGAGTAATTCATGGAGATGGCCTAGCTAGCTTTACCAAGAATGCCCTTTTTCAGGTTTAAACGTGAGATCCTGTTATTCTGGCTCCTTTGGTTTGGTTTGAACATATAAATTCACAACTTGTGCATACAGACTGAGACAATATTGTATGAAGGCCTGAAAGCAGCCAAAAAAAGATTTACACCAGAATAATTGACTAATTTGAGCGGGAGCCTAGATCTAGGCCTGCATCATATTCATGATATTTTTCTAGTCTAAAACTCAGCCTAAATTTACACCCTACCTGATACTGGTCTAAAGAGTAGAATTTAGACCAAAGTCTCTTTCATTCCTATAAATAATAAAGATGTTAAGTTTGCCAAACTCAAAGCCAAATTAAGAAGATTTCAGGTCAAAATAGTATATTCTATCAAAGCCTGTAATGTTTTTAGGATTTTCATTAAACTTATATATATTATAATGTAAAGAAATGCTTAGATCTTTATAGGATATACAAATTCTGCTAGTTCATATAATCATAAGCGTATAAAAATTTGATGCACTTTCATTTTTGCTTTATTTACTTTTCCATAGCTTTTTCTCTTGGATATCAATTTGGCTTCTGGGACATCTTGCATTTTTCTGACATAGTTAAGTCTAGTAAAAAAAGAACTAAGACCATCTATGTCAATTTTAGTCATAGGCCTGTGGCTTTCCTATGAATCAATCCCTTGGATGTCAGACATATCATGCCTGTTTGACTACGTCAACTAAGTTTTTCAAGCTGGACAGTTTCAGCTTTCATTGTTAACTTAGGTTGAGAACACCAATTTTACGAAACATATTTATCAGAGGTTGAAAACTTTGCGAACTTCTGTAAATTAATCTATTTATAGAATTACTTTTCAGTTTTCATGTCTTTTGACAACGAGAAAGTAGAAGTTTTAGAACACCTCTTTGTCTAATTAATCATATTATGAATTTTTACTGAAATCAGAGATAAGAAGGGTCTTTTTTTTCATTTCTTTTTGTCGTTGTTGTTGTTATTTATTATTCTTTCCGTTCTGTTTGACCAGCGTTATTTGTGCAGCACGGAAGATCTTCAACCAGAGGGAGAGCTTGGGCATGGTACATGCGGCCAGGTCACAAGAATGCGTCACAAACCTACCAATCATCTTATGGCTGTCAAGGTACGGTTAATCTATATACTTGCGCAAAGTAAGATGAGTTCTTGTTTGTTCTAACTTTTTTTTTTTTTTTTTTGATGTTTTGAAAATTAGGATATATCTGGTGGCTACTAAGTGTCTATGCAAGGTCTTCATCCATCCACCTGGTATAATTAATGTTTTGCAGCCGGTCAAAATAAGTCTAAGTCAGAATTGGAAGTTAGTCATATAATGGTATCACAGAAAAGCTTCTTTTCTCTAATTTCAAATTAAAACGTACAGAAAAGCTATATCACGAGTCTGTATAAAGTTGTAGCCATTTGAAGGCGGTAGGGTAAGGATTTGTGAAATTACAGAAAAGGGAGAAAAAAGCATTTAACCTTTAGATGACTATAAAGGTGTTGAGGCCTCAGCAACCATATCAATTAAAATGAAACACATAAAACATGAAATTTCAACATGAATTAGGTGTGAAAACTGTTTAGATATGTTTTTAGTGTCAATATCTAAAATTTAAAAAAATATGACTTCTGAACACCCACTAAACTTAAAAAGCCTTTATCTCAAAACTCTTTCATTTGACTTACAGCTCCATTGGACAGAATGCAAGACAACAATGGATATAAATGATTTAAACTCATTTGATATTTATATAATTTGTTATCACCTGTTGTTTTTTTTTTTCCCAAAAATGCTGCAAAAATGGCTTTTATTCAATTATTTTGTATTTCAATGTAGTCTTTGACCTCTACCTCAAGTTTTTTATTTTATGCCAGTTCTTTCTAGTGTTTTAAATGAAAAGCATATATATCTTGCAACCAATCGAAATTTGAAGGAAGTAAAATATTAGTGTCACAGAAAAGCTTATTTAATCTACTTTTAAATGCAACAAATAAAAAGGCATTGTCAGACTTCTGTGTAAAGTCCTAATTGTTTGAAGTCAGCAGACTTCTCAAATTTCAGAAAAGGGAGAAAATTGCATGTAAAGTTTAGACGACTACAAAGGTGTAAAACCCTTAGCAGCCACACCAATTAAAATTAAACACAAAAAAAACCACGAAATTTCAACTTGAATCAGGTGTCAAAGCTGTTCAGAGATTGTTTTAGCTTCAATATCTAAAATTCTAAAACTTGACTTCTGAACACTCACTTTACTTTGAAGCTTATATCTTAAGTCTAGGTCTTCCGACTAAAGACTCATTTGGGCGCAATGCAAGACATATCTTTCTTACCCTCACCTTTATGCCATTCCTCTTTCACCTACTTCAATGTTTATTCTGTGTATACCCAGAGATGATGCTATGAAAGCCTTTCATGATCAGTTATCAAGGTCTTTTGCTTATAAATCAAGGAGCCTCTAAGATTCCACGGGTTATCTTTTATCTTATAGATATGCACACTTCTTTTTCTTCTTTGTTCCCTTTCTGCACCGGCTCTGTGGCCTAGCGGTAAGACACTCACTCAGAGATCGGGAGGTGAGGGTTCGATCTTTGGCCAAGTCAAATTAAGGACTTTAAAATTTGTATTAGCAGCTGATCCGCCTAGTGTCTGGCATTACTGATTTAGTGTTAAGTCTGGTCGGGCCAGTGCCAGAATAATGTGACTGGGTGTGGTGTACGCAAGCGCTCCTTACATCACAGTGTGGCAGAACGTTTTCAATTGTCCACAGCGCCGTCTCTGATATAACCTGAAAATTTACTGGGACATTAAAATTTAAACAACCAAACCTTGTTCTCTCTCTGCAGCAAATGCGCCGCTCAGGCAACAAGGAGGAGAATAAAAGAATCATCATGGATTTAGATGTAGTCATAAAAAGTCACGACTGCCCTTTCATTGTACAGTGTATAGGGACATTCATAACGAAGGTGAGATTGCCATCCTCTTGTTTGTTGATATGAAAAGTCATGGGTAGTATAGCATGTTGCTGAAATTTTTTTTCGGCATTTAGTTGTGTATGTCTTCTTTTGTTTGCTTTTTTTTTTAAAATCACAAACTCGTTTAAATGATGATTTATTTTCCCTATCTATGTTATTGATAGGAGTGTTTACTTAGTATGAAAGATAAGAGATGTAGGGGCTATAAATATATGTATACCTGTTTCAATGTTACATCCCTTTCAACATATTTTGTGTTTAAGAATACTTTTAAAGTGTGTGTTTAAAAATAGATGTGAAGTTGTTTTTTAGATGGAAGTGTTAACGTTTTCGCATGTGAGAATATAAACTTGTTGCTTAAGTTCTCACGTAACTTGACCTTTGAACTATTCAACTAATAATTATCGATTTAAGGATTTATCGATTACAAGTATTTCAAGCTTGCCTGGTATTGGTATCTTTAAGATCTCTCTCTCTTTCTCTCATGCGAGAACCTAAACACTTCCTTTTTAGTTAGTTGTATTTATTTGAAAAGAAATTAAATGTGTCGTAATTTTACGTTTTTAGCATAGAGCTGGTTACCAGAAAGTGATATCTTAGATGATTAGAGCAATATTTGTCCAAGTTTTTCTTTTATAAATTTGTTTGGCTTTGTGTATTTGTGTCATTTGTAAGCATTCTACATAATATGTTTATGGAAATGCAAATATACACAGATGTAATTTTTTTTTGTTTGTTCTTTTGTGGAAGTCAGTTTTTTTTTCTACAATTTCTTATTTACTCATTGCATGGGCCGATGGCCTCAAAAACTGAATAAATTATATTGAACTAAAATTTTATTTAAGTCTGTGGTTAAAAACTGACAAATGTGAGCTGCCCCGTGTAAATTAGAAGCAAATTAGAATTTTGATAGATTGAATTGTTAACATTTACTTTAGCTGTGTTTTTTTGTCCTTGAAGAGGATCTTGAGTTATCTTGTTTTGAAAGCAAGAAATAAAAATGATAAAAAATTAATGCTTTAAATGTATAGCAAATTACTACATTCAAAGGTTACTTACTCAAAATCAGTCAGGCTGACTTATCTCTGATTGCCTCACAAATTTTAAGCGGGCAGTGATTTTTACTTGTTGCTAAATTTTCTATTTATTTAAAATTTTCTTTTGAAAAATGTTTGCTTTTTGTTTTGAGAATTTTTTTTGTTGTTGTTAAAACAATGAAGTTCAGTGAAAAAAAAAATTAAATGAGATCATTAAAAAATAATGGAGATTACCATTATGTGCCTTTTTTTTAAATGGATGTCTCATTTTAGATTTTTTGACCCTTTTTATATGTTCTCCTTTTTGTATTTTGTTCGTAATGATCATACATTTTTTACTCTTGATATTGACAGAGTGAAGTGTGGATCTGTATGGAGCTTATGTCGACCTGTCTGGACAAGTTGTTGAAACGGACGCGGCGACCAGTCCCGGAGCGAATATTAGGCAATATAGTAGTAGCCGTAAGTAAACCTTCCAGCAACAAAGGGCATTGTGAGCACCATTTCAAGATAAATTTCTTTGCTGAAGAAAGGCTTATGGAATTTGAAAAGTGAAACTGCAGTCTAAAATTTGTTTCTGTTGTGACACTTAGGTATGACGTCTTTGAATGAATCAGTGATGAAAATCTTCCGCGGATCCGCGGAAATCCTCGAT
>BMAT01002519.1:136260-146543 GCA_019649035.1 Elysia marginata | reverse complement strand
GGGGTCCTTGTTTTTGGTAGCTTCTGCAATTCCATGTCAATCTGTCCACATATCTGCTTAATGATGTTACTAGGTTGAAGGTGTTTTGGCTGCAGAATCTGCTTTTTCTTTTTTTTAATCTGACACCCTAGTCAGCATAATGTCTTGATGATGAATTATTTAGTTTTGTAACACATGCATCAAATGTAAGCTGTGTTGGCTTACACAAGTAACATCTAGGATTATAAACTTTGCAGTGATCAACCTTACATAAGTTACATCTAGGATTATAAACTTTGCAGTGATCAACCTTACACAAGTTACATCTAGGATTATAAACTTTGCAGTGATCAACCTTACACAAGTTACATCTAGGATTATATACTATGCAGTGATTGACCTTGTTGGCTAACACAAGTTACATCTAGGATTATAAACTTTGCAGTGATCGACTTTACACAAGTTACATCTAGGATTATAAACTATGCATTGATTGACTTTACACAAGTTACATCTAGGATTTTAAACTATGCAGTGATCAACCTTCACAAGTTACATCTAGGGTTATAAACTATGCAGTGATCAACCGTCACAAGTTACATCTAGGGTTATAAACTATGCAGTGATTGACCTTCACAAGTTACATCTAGGGTTATAAACTATGCAGTGATTGACTTTACACAAGTTACATCTAGGATTTTAAACTATGCAGTGATCGACCTTCACAAGTTACATCTAGGATTATATACTATGCAGTGATTGACTTTACACAAGTTACATCTAGGATTTTAAACTATGCAGTCGTCAACTTTACACTTGGAAATTTATGTCATGAATTGTGACATTTCCATTGTGAGAGCTTTGACTCTTTTCTATCCTTTAAAAAACTTTAATCCTTCTCCGAATTTCCTTTGTATAGACATGAATTTTCTTTGTATAGACATCAGTGAAGACTATTTAGTTTGCACTGAACTTGTGCTGAAAGTATTGAAAGGTTTTCCTTTCCTCTGCTTGTTCCCGACAGATTCCACCACTACTTGGATAACGTGGGATTGTCTTTGAAAAAGTCGACCGTCGCCTGCCTGTCCTCAACCTACACAATAGACAACTCCAGATGATGATACAGTTCTCTCCCTTCATTACCTGATGTTCATCGCAGGGCTGTTAGACGGTTAGAAAAGCAGTGTGCTAGTGATGTAGTTGCCTGCTCATACAATTCTTATTTATTTGCGATCCTGCTGCCCATCCTGTTTTCTTGAACTCCTCAGTGGTTAGCGCGTTGGACTTGTGATCCGGCGGTCGCGGGTTCGATTCCCAACCACGACGCATGTTGTAGTTGCCTTAGGAAAGCAATTTATCCACATTTTCCTCAGTCCACCCACCTATAAGATGGGTACCTGGCTATAGGCAGTGCTTAAACTTTGTAGAATGTCAGTATTTTAGCGCCTAACAAGCAGCCGTGCTGCAATGCTCTGAAATATGAGTTGAATTTGCTTTGGTGTGTATTGGCCTGCTTGGGGAAATATGTAAAGTCTTGAGACTGCCTTCGATGGTTGAAGACTATAATCCATATTTTTTTTTTTGTTGTTCCTGTGTTGAAGTTTCCATGCTTGTAGACAAGCCTCCTGGGCAATAGAGAAATGAGAGCCAGAGTCTGTCGATGGAAGTCTTCAGGCAAACCTCAGGGAGGCTGTCAGACATATCAGGCTTTGCAGAGAAAGTTGGAAGCTGGTAATCAGCAGTGCCCATAGTTCAGGTGTTTCTATTCAGGGATGCTCGTGGTAGTGGCACTAGTGGCCGGGTGGGCAATGATATAAACTAAATGTCTGAAACTAGGAAGAGTTTCCTGTGTTTTAATTTTGTTTTAAAAAAATCCCAGAAAGTTAGCAGAACCAACATCTTGAAAAGTCCAAGAAGGGATGTCAGACAATGGTACTGCAAGTTTGTAGTTGAACGGTATGGATGTTTAGGCATTGTATAAATAAAAAAAAGTACTGAAAGAGTTTGAAGAGAGCATCTTTGGGACAGCAGTGGCGTGGCTTTTTTATTTAAACCTCACATAATGTTTACATACGGCTGTTATTTTCTACAAAGTCAGTGTCTACAGTATGCTGCTCTGCATAGAAAATATCAAATAAAGTGTCCTGTATGAAGGAATGCTTATCTGTTACATGAATGAGTCTTGTGTTGTGCTGTTTTCTGTTTGTTTGTTTGTTTGTCCTACAGAAAAGGGCGGTCTGGTTTAGATCAGAGTTGTTAGCAAAATACCACATATTATGTTCATACATCAAGTAAGTAGAACCAGGGATGCTGTTTGTCAGTTACAATGGAATCCTGATAAAGTCTACACCTTTGGACTGTAAAATTTGTTGACTATAACCATTGTAAAGACATAAAGAAATACAAAATGGGACAGCGAAATAGTGTTGACTTTAAGCAAGAGTTTTCCTTAAAGGTGTTGACTTTAAGTTTAAGTGGATTCCACTATTATTTTCCTTATCTTAAGCATGAGAAACTGAATAAACACACAAATTTTAACCTAGATAGGTCCCGTGAATGATGGTAATTCAGTTCCCTCAAACGACATATTCTGTCTGTTTATTTACAAAAGAATGTAGTGCCAGGATTTTCATTTTCAGAAAATTTGAGTGGCATCCCTGTAAAAGGCAGATTGCTGTTATAGATAGTGTTTAGGGGTCCCACAAAATGAGTCTATATATTAATTTTGTCATATTGAGTTATATACCCTTGAAAAGGCTGTCAAAAGCTCTGTTTGAGATGGTGAAACAGTTTTGAATTTGATGTCTGAATTCGGTCCTCAGTTATTGCATTTGAAAAGGAATTCATGTGGCCTAGTTTTTTTTTAAATGGAGAAAATTGGACTTCATTAAAGTTTTCTTATAATAAAAGCTAAAGGGGTCTGTTCTATTATGTCTATAGAATTCATGTACAAGACTGACACATTCTGTTTGTTTTGGGAGACTTAACGAGACCTTGCTCTCAACAAAGCTTGGTTTCAACAAACTTTTTTAATTATCTAAAGTAGTTCCTTGCATCTGATTTTTACTGTATCAAAGCCTACCTGTCCTATTTATATTTTGGAGTGTATGAAATTTTAGTTTGTGATGCAGAGATTTTGTGTGTGTGTGTGTGCTGCAGCTCTAAAATTGTAATATAAAAATCTACAAGCCTGCATGTATTTTGGCTCTAACCTGTCTAGATTTGCTGTTCCTACCATTGTAACAGATCAACGGCATACTTTTCTGTCATGAAAAAATAATGAAATAAAATATCAATAATTGCAATCATTTTGCCTGTGTCTGAGACAGAGTGAGAGTGTAATGTAAGCACCACTGTTCCTTCATTTTTTTTAGTCTTTCTTGTGGAGAAATTATCAAATCAACCATACTTTCTAACACAATAATATTAATACAGTCCCCCCTTAATATTTCGAACCTCACAAGAACAAACTGTAATTCTGAAAGATCAGTATGTTTTGCAAATGAGAAATAAAATCGAATCTTGCTGTCTCTGAACCAGTAGCGCAATTTTCACATGATGAGACCTTGGTTTTTTCTTGGCTTTTTTAAATTTTATTTTTCCAAGCTTTCAAACAGCATGAAATTATCAAAATTTTGTAAAAACATAGTCATACAAACTTCTGTTGTTTTAAAATAGAGAGAGGAACAGGAATAAATCTACTGTTAAAGAATATTTTCCTCAGCTCAATTTTCCGACATTCTAATCATTCTCACTGGTTGCCAGACACATACGTGTAGTAAGCATAGGAGCTGTACAGCGTTAAGTTATTAATCTGTCTTGCATTCTGTCCAATGAGTCAAAAAGCTTAGCTTTGAGATGAAGGCTTTTAAAGTTTAACTTTAAGGGCTGTTCAGAAGTCAAAACTGTTTTCAGTGAAGATATTGACCCTAAAACCATATTTAAACAGTTTTCACACCTAATCCATGTTGAAATTTCAGGTTTAATGTATTTAATTTTAGTTAGTATGGTTGCTAAGGCCTCAACACTTTTATAATTGTCTAATCTGTAAATGGTATTTTCTCCTTTTTCTTAAATTTTCACAAGACCTAACCATGCTAACTTCAAACGGCTATAACATTATACAGAAAGCATGACAGAAATTATCTATTTGTTTTGTTTAAAAATAGAGAAAATAAGCTTTCCTGTGACACCAATATCTGACTAACTTTCTAATTTCCAGTTAAAATTCTTTTTGACTGATTGCAAGACATTTGAGCGAGACTACTTACATTAGAGCTAGTAAACTTTTGACTGAAAACACCACATATACACACGTAATAGCAAACTTTTGATGTAAAGGCCACATACACACGTGTATTAGCAAAATTTTGACTAAAAAGGCCACATACACACATGTTACAGTAAACTTTTGACTGAAAAGGCCACATACAGACATGTACTAGTAAACTTTTGACTGAAAAGGCCACATACAGACATGTAATAGTAAACTTTTGACTGAAAAGGCCACATACAGACATGTACTAGTAAACTTTTGACTGAAAAGGCCACATACACACATGTAATAGCAAAATTTTGACTAAAATAGTAAAAAGGCCACATACACACATGTAAATTGTAAGAAAGAAAATCCAAGAAGACCTTGTCTAGTGATCTCTGTACTCAGTGGTTTATTTACACAAGAATGAAATTGAAATAAGTTACACAGAGCAGAACAAACCAATGTTATTGCATGCATACCAGTATCAGCTTCACTGTCTCAGGACCTGCTAATCAGAGTGCTAGTAAAAAAAAAACTGACAAGAGTGACCTCTGCTTCAGTACCAAGTTTAGACCGAAGACTCGGAGGAAATCACTACCCAATACCCAACTTAAGACAGCAAAATAATGACCCTTGGTTTCCAAAAATAAAATTATACATCATAAATTTTAAGTTTCAGTCTCAGATTTCATTAAAAAAATTTCAACAATGTCAAGTCTATTTTCATAGTTTCAGAGTAACTCAGAGACAACTGGCATACTCTCTCGATACTACAAGTCCCCCTTGCTTGTAATTTGATGATTTTTTTTTTCACAATAATACAAGAGAGAGAGCCCACACTCAGGGAGTCAAACCCAAAGTTGCTCTGCCTTTTGTTCATCTTAATATAACAATAATAATAAGGCACCAGCATTTCAAGGTGTGAAGACAAAACAAAAAATACAACACAAATTGAATGTTACAATGTTATGATGGTGTTATTAACTTCTTTCCATTCAAAGCAAAAACCAGGGATACCAAATGGTTTCTGAATTAAAAAAAAAACAACTTGAAAATGAGTCTAGCATTGGCTCTCACAAAAACAAATGTCACAGATAAGTTGAAACAATAAACAGATTTCAAAACTGAAAAACTTAACATTTGGCATCCCTGAAAAAAAAATAAAAATAAAAAGTCATGTATTTTAGTCAAATGATACCTTCACCTCTACGGCAAAAAAAGACAAGAATAAAAAAAAAACCAGGTGAAATTGATTATTAGTGACAATGAATCCACTGTTTTTTTCTTCTGATGTTTATAAAAAGAAACAAATACGCTTTGCCCATACATATATATGTGAGACAGTAAAATTTGAAAGGAAAAAAATGAAGATAAAAACAAGATAGTATTACTTCATTACAACAATAGAAATGCTGGTATAATTTTTTTTCAACTTTTTGTGCATGCAAAGTAACCATGACACATGACAAGAACTTACACGCGGCCTTTTGTTTCTACTTCTCTTGCCACTGAGCATCGTTTGGGTTTTTTTTTGTTTTTGTTTTAAATATGAGAAACTCTCAAGCAAGACTGAAACTAAAGGCAGACTGCAACAAATGTGCGTTATTTGAAGGAGGGAAGAAAAAAATGGGGAGGGCCTTTCACCACTAACGGTATCAAACACAGACAACCAGTCCAGGCTTACATGAATCAAAAAGAGCACAAAATGTTCATTCTCAGTATAAATATTATACATTAAAAAAAATCAAACAGTGTCACCTGCTTGTTATGTTCTCGTAAAGGAAGTAATTGCAAAAAGAGTACCGCTTCTGGCCTTGAGACATGTAGTCCAGGCGGGAAACATACTCCATCACAAAATGATAAGTACAGTTGACATACTCGAGTATAACAAGATATTGTATAGAAACTTCACATTGACATTCGAGAGTTCACTATATATTGAGTTCAAAGATCAACATTGCACAGCAGATTTCTAGTAACAAAATAAGATAAAACATATGTAGACGTGTGATTTGGTTCCAACATTTACTCCAAGAATAACTTCACACACACACAAACATTCGTCTCACAACTACTTCAAATAAGTCGGATGTCGCAAGTTTCACATTAAAAACTTAACCCTCGATATTTTGAACAGTGCGGGGTTTTTTTTAGCTTCCAAAATTAAAAATTGCATGAAGTTATCAAAACTTGTTAAAAAGATATAGAACTGCTTTTGGTTTTAATTATATTTAAAAAAAACTAAAAAAAGACAGGAATAAATCTTCTAGTAAAATAAATTTTCTCAAATTAAAATTTTAGACATCCAACTCATGAGAGCCGAGGTTTGTGATTTTCACTGATTTACTGTAGTAGAAACACAGAGTTGATGAAAAGTAACGAAAAAAAAAAAATCAAGCAAGCAGGCAAAAAAAAATGTCTTGGTACTTGAAAAGTGCACCAAATGCAACCGCTATCAGTATCACATTATATGACTTGAAGGATATCAAATAATAACAGACTTGATTCAAATGTTTGCAACACGTCCACAACAGCCAAGCAATTGCGTGTGTGTGCAAGTATTACAATAAAACATTTGCCAGACATCACCTTGAAATTAACAAGAGTTTTCAGTGCCACTGCCAGCCGTCTCTTTATAAACTACCCTGTATCAACAAACAGTAACATTTTGTTGGCATGAGTTTCTCTTTGGCTGCTCCGTTTGACTTTAAAAAAATATTGGTAACGGATTTTATGATACCTTGCACTCTCTATTTTCTCTATAAAATACTCTCTCAGTGGAGATGTTTAGCAACAGAAAATAAAATATAGTTAGCAAAAATGAAATAATTTCTCAGATTCAAAAGAGGAAAAAAAAATCTTGACGGTTATTTCTTCTCCACATCTTACACTGGCACCAAAAACTAAACCACTTGCTTAGCATTGAGATGATATATTCAAAGTCAGTAGATTATTTTCATGAAACAAATTGAAATATCAACATCAATCACACAATTGTCTCACTGTCAGTCAATCAATCAACCCCCCCCCCTCCCCCCAACCGTTCCCGACTCTTGTTTTAAGATGAAGTTTCAGTTAAGAATATTGCGAATCTCCTTATGAATGTGGCACAAGAAATCAACGTAGGAGCTGCCAGAGCCCATGC
The DNA here is from genome assembly GCA_019649035.1 of Elysia marginata. Classification (NCBI taxonomy): domain Eukaryota; kingdom Metazoa; phylum Mollusca; class Gastropoda; family Plakobranchidae; genus Elysia; species Elysia marginata. The sequence continues at coordinate 139,158 of BMAT01002519.1, read as the reverse complement.
CCTTGTCCTCCACCAAGAAATGATTGAACCACGGCTCGAGCTTGTCTCGCTGTCGGACGATTGTCAACTGGGCAAGAAAGGGAAAGAGTACACAGGTATTTTAATGGGGGAGGCCTACTCTCAAATAATACATGAAGAAATATGTCCATAAAACACACGCAAAAACGTTTTGTACATAATTGTTTCCTCATCAAAAGGTAAAAAATCAAGATTGGTCTAAAATGAACAATGCAAACATAAAGCACGCTCTTTGTTTTTAATATTATAATAAAAGACAACACAGCTAAAGTGAATTTCGGAGATAGAATACAAGGTGGGAAAAGTATTTTGAAGTGATGAAAATTAGATAAATAGCCAAATCCTAGACATTGACTTGGACTGGATCATTCTATCTAGCTGTGCCAAATTCCTAAAGCTGAGGACTATGTCTTAGTGATGTAGGCTTATTGAGATATTTTCTATCTTAGTTAAACAACGTCTTTAACATTGCTTATTCTGATGACTGCTAGCATGAATATTGTGCTGGGGTAACTTCAGACAACACGATTCTCTACGTGTGGTATCAGCATAAAACTCTTGTTGACTTGTCTTGCCCTCATATTGGGACATAGCACAGCTATGAATATGGCTCAAAACATTCTTACCACAAGCAGTGTTAGCTGGGTGACTGTGTTGCCTCACCTATCAGTTCTTTGGATCAACATAAAGACAAGGCTTCTTCCTCTACTTCTCCAAATGTTTAGTTTTTTAAGGATGTGTACCCGTCAGTTCCGGCGAGTTAATTGTTTTTTCTAGTTCTATGAGTGATCAAAAAAATTTAGTGCTAAGCTCTGCAGCAGATATCCAAATTTCTTCTTTTTTTTTCTTTGTATAGCAAGCATTTTGAGGCGTGTGTTCAATTGTCACTGCAGATTATCCGCACTAGCACACTTCCGATTCCCCTATCCTAAAAGTTCGGAACAAGTTTTGCCAATCTGTTATAACTAGTTCCTTTGTTCCTTTCTGCCGAGTTTGTAAAAATCTTCACGGTCCTGCCAGCTTTCTCCTGCGGGCGTCCTGATCCTTGTTTTTGCTTTTTGTTACGACTGTCGTTTTTTCTTGTTCCGATCCTGAGCCAAGTTTGGCAAGGTTGTCAGCCTTTTCATTGCCCTCGATGTTGCTGTGTGTCCAGGTACCCAGTGGAGGGTGAGTTCTTCTACCCTGGCCCCCCAACTCCAGCAGTTTTAGTCTTACAGTATCTCACTCAGTCCATTCGGTGTTTTCCTAAGTTAGTATAAAGATTCAAGACTCTTGCCAAGTTATGTGGGACTCTGCACCTAGATAGCACCGTTAGGTTATCCCATAGGGTTCCAAATATTACTCAGGGTTTTACCAAGAAAGAGGTAATGAGCCTGGTATCGACGCTTGTATTATGATAAAATTTATAAAACGTATGAACAAAATCGTTATGATCACCAAGCCAAAAACATAACTCACTTTCAAGTATCTAGACCGGCGCTCTCGTAGCTTCCCTATCAAATCACACAGCCTGCGAGACACTGGGTTGTCAAGCTGCAGTACTTGTACCTGTTCCGAGGGAAAGGGGAGACAATCATGGAATGTGAGAACAATCACTTCAAGATTTATACCTGAGCAGAGTAGTCTGTGAACTTGTGGAAAGTTTTATTTCACTAACTCTTTATACTTTTTTTTATCTGCTGAATGGGGTGGAAGGTACAAAGAAAGCAGTGAGTTATAGTCAAAGTGCTAGAGAACAGCTAGTTCTCTTCAAAATGTCCCAACTTCAGAGTGAATGAGTCAGATATTGCAATTTTCCCCTCAACAAAATGATGCTGTTTTGAACTAGACATTTTTCTTAGCTTTTTTTCCAAATATCAAATATTTCATAACATCTGCAATATGTTGTGGACAGATATTACAACTTTTAATTATTTAAAGTATGTAGAAAAAAAAAAAAATAGACCTTTATATTATAGGGGCTTGTCGTTACATAAATATCAAGGAATTTCCAACTCATTTGCCCTGGACCAGAAACATCTACAGTGGAATCTGATAAAGTCAACACCTCAGGGCTTAAAAAAAATTGAGTTCACTTTAACCGTTACCAAGATATTAAGAAATACCAAATGGGACTGCAAATAAATGTTGACTTTAAGCAGGAGTTTCCTTTAAAGGTGTTGACTTTAAGTGGATTCCACTGTACTTGTGATGCTCAACTCAGTTTGTTTTTGTTTTTTTTTCATTGTCTGCATAAAAACAAAAATGCGTTTGATAGTTTCCTGAAACTATTGTTTAATGCTTTGACACCTGATGGTGGATTCCAGACTGACCTTATCAATGTCCACCTGGGCAGCGCTCTGCACAGCAAAGATGTCTTGGATCATCTCAGGTTTCACACTGTGACCGATCCACAGGAACATAGACAGACCGTTTTCTGGGTTAAAAAAAAATTTAATGATATACCATTTATATAAAACTATTGAAACTAACTTACTAAGTAATTTGAGTGACACTGGCCCTGCTGTATTTTTTTACTCTTCAAGTATTGTGTTATAAGTTTATTTTTATAGCGCCTTCACTCCATATGAGCTAAAAAGCCCTTTATATGATTATAGTCTTCCACCGCCGAAGGCAGTCTCAAGAACGAAAACTACTGTAAAATGATTATTTTCAGTAACTTAATATATTCAGGTTGGGTTTTAGATACTTCTGTCAGTATCATTACAAAATACACCAACTTTGCCTCTCATAATTTACAAAGTAAAAATTACAAAAGTACTCCACAGACAAAAAAAAAACAACTGGACTTTGAAATATCTCCCAATACCAACAGATCTTGTGACTGGTACTTCTGCACCGGCTCTGTGGCCTAGCGGTAAGACACTCGCTCAGAGATCG